>JAHZNG010001660.1:0-12301 GCA_027744375.1 Orchesellides sinensis | reverse complement strand
GTTTTTAAATGAAAAGTTGTCCATTAAAAGCAGGAAGAGTCAGATAAGATAAATTGACAGACAATAGAATAGTGGGAAAAATCAGGAGAAGGTATAATATATACTTTTAATTTAATCAGGCTTGTTATTACCTGTAATTAAGTTAAAAATGCAAAATCACGGTTTCCCTATACATCATAATAATATGGCTTTCCACAATGCATGTATCTGTCACTTACTTGAAAGCCTTTCAAACAGATAAGATGATAGGAAGCGATTGTCTACGGATATCTTGTATGTGACGATAACGCTATCAAAATTAACATGCAAAAGCACCGCACTGCATAAAATACAATATGAAGGCTTATATTTTTATGAGTCATCCTGTCCTTGCCTTTTCATCTTCACGACCATATACCTAAATTATAAGCGTGTGTAAAACATGATATAAACACCACGCTTTGATTTTTTACGCCTTCACATCTTTGTTTCATCCTTCTTTTTTATTGAGTTGCATGTTTTTTATGGGGTAAAAGTTTAAACAAAGCTAATCTACAAGTACAACATATTTCATATCATATTCTTGCATAATCTGCATATGTACATGTGACGTCAGGTAAAAAAAACAGTATAATAGTTTTCCAAATTCCATCTTTTACGATGCTGGCAGAGACGATGATGGAGATGGTATTCGATACAAAGAAACAGTTTTACGACATTGCAAAGGTCTCATCGATGACGAGACAGGGTGACCTAAATAAATCATAAAAAGCGAGCAAAAGACTTATTTCCACATGTCTAATGCCTACGTATATATATACAATTTAGGGTATAACTTATTGCATGCCAGATTTTCCATGAGAAATGGTATTTTAGAAGTAAGACAGGTAAAATGTAGGTATAAAAGTCTGCAACATGATTTTCTATGGATTCCCTGTGAACTCTGACTGATGTGTGATGAAATATGCACGGATAACTTTAACAAAAGGAAGCCATATTTGTAAGCATAAAGTTATGCCATAACATGCATATACATCAATGTATCTCTTATGTCTCTTGAGAAATTAAATAATAATGAGCCCAGGCTCTTCAGTCCGTCTGTCCATTTCAATTCGATACATATACTGCCATGAAAGGAAACGAAATGAAATTAATAATGTATGTATAGGCAGGTAAAAGTCTCTCTGGACACGGAATCTTATTTGTGGAATGGAATTAACATTTGCATTTGATTTTTGATGAGCTCTGGGAGACTACTGCCTGGCTTGACTTAACTTGAAAGAGGTAAAATCATAAGAAGAGGAGTGGGAATTTATTACCGTGAAATATAAAATGACATGAGGGACAAAACAGAAACGACAACAAGATTTGGTCGCCACTACGATGCCGATGCCTTAACTCGATTTGGAGTGGAGGAAACTTCACCGGTTGGTGACATACCAAGAAATATTAATAATTATATTGAATCTGACTGTATAAATTAAGATATATTTGATTGATATGACTGTACCATACCCGCTGATACGAAAGGCAATGGCTCTGGAGGCACGGAAGCTTTCACTGCAAGTCCTTATCAAATCCTCGTGTTCCATCATGGATAAATTCCCAATATTTTGCACAGTAATAGAACTATTTTTTACATATCACAGTAGCACTGCACCAATCAACAATATTCCACTCTTCTAAACCCTACATAGTATGTAATAAACACTTTAAGATACGGAAAACTAGAAACTGCAAAAAAAAACAATAGCAGAAAATGTCTTTCAAGTCTGCATTTGTTATTAAGCTAATTGTTAAAGAAAAAGTCAATGGACTCATCACCATAATGCTCGCTTACAATTTGCAAGACTAATCCCATTTTTGCAAACTGATGTACCCATTTCAACTAAATGCAATGTACACAGTAAAGGATCTACTTAAGATTACTATTGACTCACTCTTCAAACGCCGTGATCTTTACGACGTGTAACAACGTGAAATGAGTCAATGCCTTCTTTCGAGGTACATGGTACACCAGTGTAGAGATCCGCATAATATTCTCATCAACTCATTTTTCCTTTTGCATTTGTAAACAAAATCAGCGTAAAAAAGGTGAAAACCAAAAAGACAAAGAGATTTGTATTCTTTCTTTGGTTTTTAATTGCCTGCTGTTGCTGTCTCGATATTCCATTGTGATTTTTTCGATGAGTGAGTCAACAATGGACAAACAAGTCATAAGCTGTTGACTGTTTTACAAGTACAATAAATTTTGTATGAAATCTGTAAACAAAACCTATCACATCACCGTATCTATCTGGTATATACATACCTACCACAACAAATGCATCCGCCACTATAATAATCACTTAGTCTGTCTGACGTAGAGTTTCCCATAAATCACCTAAGGAAAACCACCTCATCCCAATCAACCCAGTCACAGAGTCACCGTCCGGAAGTACATTAACGAAATGTAATGCGGTCACAATTTATACCAATGAAATGTTATGACTATTTTGACATTGCGAACCTCACATGAATAGTGACGCACATCTGAATGTATTAACAATGAAGTCATTGTTCATCCTTCCAACAAAATACCATATAATTTTTTTATATTTATATCCCATCTTCCTTCCTTCGCTAACTCACTCACGCACACAAAATACTTCTTCATGCATTTAAAATCTTAACCCTTTTGCCTGGAGCGTTTAAACAAAACTAACTATATAAAAAATGACACGTGGAAGGAAGAAGGAAACAAACAAACGGTTGCAATCACAAAAAGGTTGAAAATTTCAATAGCCCATGTGCACATATTTATATTTATTATATGCCAGCTTTTTTAACTTTTGCCGTGGTCGTCGTCGTCAACTTGGCATCATCGTCCAGCTCTCAACTGTTGACTGCGACTTTGTACTTTTATTCAGAGTAAAAATATACTCATGCAGGAGTGTGTTTTTAGTGAATGTGAGAGTGAGCACAAAATGCTAAAAAATTACACATGATTATTACTTGTATAATTTATATACAACATGCGCGCTTATACACACACACACATATTACCTATATCATATGTGCACATGCAAGTCTTTACATTTTTACAGAGTTTTTACTAAATACCACCACCATTATCATTTTTCCAACATCACATCATATTCTCTGATGATGATGGCGGTGGTGGTGGTCAACATAACATTAAACATGTAAAAAATTGTAGGTAAAACATGATGTGATAATGATTTTTTTTATCCTGAGTGTGTGTAAGTGCGGTATACATAATATATGTGTGTACTAAATGCACCGTGACTTCCATTTCCATTCTTTGATATGGAGAATTGAGGAAAAAATGGAGAGTTGATGAAATAAAAATATTGTTTTTCATGTTGCATTCATTTTTCAAGCTATATAGCGATGTGTGATGTGATCATTTGATCACGTTCAAATTCATCATCGTATAAAATACCTACGCATAACATTTCATTGCGAGGATGAAGATATATGGGTATTATCAAAGTTATAATATAAAAAAATAAAATGCTTCACGCTTCTTGCCTTTTTCCTACGTAAGCGCCCATATTTGTACCCAATAAGTTAAATGTATGCATATGATAATCATGATGGTGTTGGAGAAGACCGGATTAACTAAAAGGGATATGCATGTGCCCAGCCACAAATAATAATATTTTCTAGTATTGAATCTCCATTGGAATGCAATGCACAAAGCAGTTGTATATATTTCACTAAACTTTTTTTTTTGGCAAGGTCATATCTCATTCTCAAATCATCTCAACAAACCCATTTTTGGCTTGGGAGAGTCAAGTCTTTGGCGTGGCCAGAAGAATAAGTTGGAACGAGGTATATAGGAATGTGACTGTGGGTTTTTTTTATTAAGTTCCATATAATGCTATGCAATAGTAAAAAATAAAAGGCTTCTCGTTTTGATAATAATTTTCCACGTTTTATGACTGGAATGTTTACGATGTCTAGGAAAATTATGGAGCGTAATGAAATAATTGCATGCTACACTCTGCTGGAGAAACTTACACGCAAAATGTAAAAACCTGGAAGTTTGCATAGGAAATTACGGATGTACATATGTTAAGTAGTCAGTATATAGCTTGGAGTTTTTAACCTAGTTTCAAGTTTTTAACCTGGTTTTATGGTAGATGTGATCTATGCAATATGGTAATTAAAGAAAGGTAGTAATTATATATGCCTGAGTGATTAGGTTACAACGTGGAAGTCCAGGTGTTCCGGTGTTCCACTTTGTTTGCAACTTTGTCATTGTTCCAAAACGGAATAATAAAATGGGTGAAGTAAAGAAAGCGTATAATTATGCAATTTTAAGTATGCAATCTAAGTAATATAAAATAGTGGTTTTAATGAAAAAAGTACTGCATTAAAATTAACAAATAAAAAGTTTATTTGGCTTACCTGCTCCATTGGTATATCATACGAGGGGGGCGAGTCCCCTGGTCGATACTTGCTCGCTTACTCATCTTTGTTCAGAATGTTATTTTACTCCGCTCTGATTTTTTATGGGATAGTATTTTTTATGGGTTGTGTCAAAATGTCACACCTGTTCAAAGAAAACTCGTCGACGACTTTGTGTAGTCTGCTTGACTTCACCAATACTGACGTTGCTCCAATTTGATCACCTGTAGTAATAAAAAATGAAACAAAAGAGGAATGAAAAAGAATGTATGTAAATGTGCTTGTAATAGAAAATGTCTCTTGTCAAAATATGTGGACAAAAATGGAGCAAAAGGGAAAACAAAGTAGTATATGGTATCATGAAAAATTACGAGATGACAACAAGATGAAAGTGCCAAACGATGACGGAGCAATGAAAATGATAAATCATTGTATATATATGTATATGTATGTATATATATTATGCAGCATCCCACGTTCAACCATGATTGTATAATCGTTATCAATATTATTATCATCAAAAGCATGAATTGATTAAAAAGCTTAGCGTGTGGTCATAACCCGTAATCGTATTAAGATAAGACATGTATCACCTGTAGTAATAAAAAATGAAACAAAAGAGGAATGAAAAAGAATGTATGTAAATGTGCTTGTAATAGAAAATGTCTCTTGTCAAAATATATGGACAAAAATGGAGCAAAAGGGAAAACAATACAAAGTAATATTTGGTATCATGAAAAATTACGAGATGACAACAAGATGAAAAGGCCAAACGATGACGGAGCAATGAAAATGATAAATCATTGCATATTACATACGTATATGTATGTTGTATGTATATATTATGCAGCATCCCACGTTTAACCATGATTGTATAATCGTTATCAATATTATTATCATCAAAAGCATGAATTGATTAAAAAGCTTAGCGTGTGGTCATAACCCGTAATCGTATTAAGATAAGACATGAGATGAAATGAAGTGGTGCAGAGAGGACGAAAAATGGAACATGATTATTAAATCCTTGTGCATGGAAGAATTTGCTTATTTTCTTTTTTGCCAACGATCTTGATCTTGACATTTGAGCCGGAAAAAATATGGATTAGTAATGAGGAGTAAAACGGAAATGTGCAGATATTATGCGTGGGTTTGGGTGGGTGCATGCTTGGTTGGAAGCCTCTCGTGTAGACGTAATTTTATACAGAAGCACACGCAATACTATTAAAGAGTTGTGAATGAATATCAATGAATATCAAAGAAAAATATAGTTTGAAAGTGGATTATGATGAAAACGATAACTTAATTTTGGACTTAGAGTTAAAGTTGCATAATGCGTATGAACATCACGTGTGGTGTTATGGCACACGCCAGGTTCACAGGGAGAGGTTAAACGCAATTTAATCCGCTTTTAGTGGAGGAAAGTACAAGTGGGAAGATAAAAAGAAAAGGAGTTAACACATCACATGAGCCATGATGAATTAGTAATGCTAATGATATGAGTCAATGAGTCCGTGACTGTATCAGTCTTATTCAATACTAAATCCAATTGTGATCAGTCAGGGTTCGTCTTCTAAATATCAAATCAAATTTGAACAATTCAATCGTCCCATCCAGGACACAGAACCTAGACTGATCTCTACTTTTTCTGGATAAAGGTGAAAGGCCAAGCAACAGGAATGAATGAAAGTCCATACAGCAAGTCAGACTACAATTCAGGAAATGGAAAAGGCACCCCGGATAGTCAGCCTACTAACCGGAATTCATTAATTATTCATAGGAAAAATGTACATAGGCATAATTGGCTAGATTTTCATTTCACTGTCAATTCTTCTTTTCTCCATAGCTCTCTCTCCACGTCCATATAGAATCCTATTTCAACTCCCACCTTTCTTTCCTCTTCTGCTACTTTAATATCATTCATTCATGAATTTTCATACCTTTTTTTGCTTGTTTCCGTTTTTCTCCGCTCGCCTTCCTCTCCGTCTATATCATTATCCCATCATCAAATTTGCCGAAGGTGTAAACAACACACATACATATATGTATGTAATATAGAACTTGGCTTCCTTGTGGCTACACTCACACTCGTTATGTTATGTTATATATGTCAGATGCAGCTCGTCCACAAAACAATATAGAGACTCGTCTAACTTTTTTTTGTGTTTTGCTAATAAAACTGTTTTTCGGTAGACCATAAGACTAAGACCATCCAAGTTCAGACTCTCACAACATGCACATTTGTTGTCAATCAATCTCCCACTAAAAAGACTATCCTCAACTTTCACAGCTCCTATTTCCTTTACAAAACCACTCCCATACTTACAAACAAAACAGTGGCATGGCATAAAAAACAAAAGACACACAGCTGATTCCCCTTCAGCAAGAACAGAGTATTTTCACTTCCGGTTCTGTTGATTTCACCCTGTCCAAAATAGTGTCTTACTTAAACACCAATATAAAGTTTTATTTTTATGCATATAAAGCGATGGAATGCCAGGTTGATAGTCATCCTTCAGCAAATCAGTAACAATCAGTAATACGGTTGCAATGGAACTTTTGCATTTGGCTTAAACTGTTTTAAGACGCCAGATTGAAGGCGTCAATTAAACACCTCATTACAAAATAACCCTAATATCCCTCCACACACTTTTCCCTGCAATTATCACCCATTCACAAATCCCTTTAGCCTCAACCCACAATACCTCTTTTTATATATATTATTCCGTATTAAAAACTTCTCACATTTTCTCCAATTATTATACAATTTCTCCATTCATTTCCTCCACAAATCCCTTCCAAACTCTCTAATCAAATTTGCTATTTAAAAAAGACACACTTGCCTCATCTCACTCCGCTCATTACAGCTCCTATTCATCCACAAGTAGGCCGAGATGTGAAGACGGCGAATCCGGATGAATGCCGTTTTATCTTGCTTTTTTACTATACTGCCTTCGTGCCGAAGAAGAATATGATTATCCCATCATATCTCTCTCCTCCACTATTTTTTTCTTCTTCTCTCCGATAATATTTTTCAATAGATATGCAATCCTCCTACTCTTTTTTGCTCTTCTCCCATCATACGGAATCTCTTATATAAACGATTTACGTACAATCCTTCTGTTTTCTTCTTCTTCTTCAAACCCAAAGAAAAACTCTTTTTATTCTAAAGGCATGTCATGTAAAGCGAATCTATTCCTCTGGAGGAATCAAATACACATGCAGAACCTTTCTTGTATCGTTTTTCCTATATATCCTCTTTTTTCCCACAAAACCCAATAAAGTTAGAGTATATATATTTTTTATTGTTAGTAAACAATTTTTATATCATATTATATTCCAACCATCCATCCATGTTCCATACAACCATCCGTGTGTAAACCACATAAAAATATACGATACGATGAAACCAGTTAAATAATTTTTGCCTATCCTTTCAACATCGCCTTTTCTTACGACGTACGTGCTCCTCTCGGCCAATTTTTTTTAACAGAACCCAGAACCTTTCTATCCTTTTCTTGTCTTCTTGTTACTCTCCTCAAGTGCCGAACTTGTAGTCTATTTTTTAAAGAGAACCATCATCAGGACGATATCGTAGTCGTCATATGAGAAAATACAAGTTGGTTTTTTATACTTATTCCATCTCCACAATACATACAAGGATACCTACTAAATGCTTTTATACATATATATCCATCCATCCACTCTTCTTTATATATGTCCATGTCCATTACAACATATATTTTTATCCAGGCCAGTCGAAGAAGAAGAAGAGAGAGAGAGTTGTTGGTTGTGTGAAGACATGCAGAGTGAACCATGGCATTTTGTATGCATGGAACATATAAAATTGTGATGGTCGATGGTCGTGAGAAAATATCACTCTGAAGCTCAAGTGGAACATTGCACGAAGAAGAAGAGTACGACAAGAAAACAAGTTTTTTGGAGAAGACTCTCCACTCTCCACTGTATATAAATCCATATCTATTCATCCATATATGCCAAAAAAGAATATTCTTTCTTATGCATTCCACATATTCACACAAACAACACACAACGTGAATTGAATATGGTTTGGCTTCAAGCTTAAAAAAGATATACTCATATCGCATCACGAATCTCTTTTGGATTTTGGATTCGTCTTATTCAACATTCAGCCACTGTGTCCTTTCGTGTGAGATTGGCAAAGAAAATGATTTTTGTACATGAATGATTTTTCTATTTGAAATGGATAAAGAGACCACACACGTACATATAAAGGGTTTGGGTAAAAAATATTCGATTTGACTATAAAATGATTATATTCACACGGCATCTCTGAATGCTAATATTGAAAAACAAATTGCAAATCACGCAAATGCTTTTGACGTTAGGATCACAATGAAAAAGTCAATATACAATGAATAGTTGGCTCAGGATGCCCCGTTGCAAGATTGGAATTGGCGCGAGCCAGTTTGTCCATAGGGGACCTAGATAAAGTACGGATGACATAAACACAAGCAACATTTCCACAGAAGTGTTTTTAGGGTAATAAATTTTGAGGAAATTTGGTTAATGTAAAAAAGGGTTAAATAAATACAGAAAAGAAGCTGTTCAAGTAACCTTTTGACCCTTGTTGATAATTTATTCATGTAATCCACTTGTACTTTGCATGGCATGTCTATCATCTATAAGCTTGGGTTGTATAAGCTAAGGCAAGCTTAGTGGACATCGGATGTGGATAAGATGTCCTGCCCAAAAGTTACTGGTTATCCAAGATGGTCAACTGTCAAGTAAAAAAGAAGCTGGATGAATGAACAGCATGTTACGTTAGTCACGTAAGTAATTTAAGTATACAATGTATTCAAATGAGAAGTAATCATGTAATAATCATTGACAAAAAATGCTTTTTATGTGGTATTATTACATATTACAGGAGGGTAAGAAGATAAGCAGTGATTTGGACGTCTTCGTCTTGTGACGCAGGATATTTAGCATGTAACGTAGTTTGGATTGAAGGATAAATTCATGCAGAATGTTAGGAGGAGAGGGGACAGCTTTAATGAAAATATATGCAGATGCAGACTGAAGGATTTTAGCTTATCGAACGTCATTCATCATATCATGCAATGTGGACATGTATAAGAAGGATGACAGAATGATGCCAGTGAATTACGTGAGATTTTCTGTAAACTGACATAATAGGCAGGACAGTTAGTTTAAAGACGCTATGCTGGGCAATAAGCGTCGTTAAGTTTGGATTTTGCAGATGAACACAATTTACGTTAATTTTTTGTGCAGCTATGTGACGTGACCTGACGTGTTATGTAAAATTATTCCGCTTCCAGTCAAAGTACGAATTAACCTTACAAAAACAATAATATTTTAAAACTGTTCCTTCCTAGTCAGAATATCCTTGTCATTGTCAAAGATAAATTATTAAAGGGTACCTTAATAGGATTAAAGATAAGGTTCAACTAATTAATGCATTGTGAAAAAGTGAAGTACAAAAGTGGAAATAAAATGAATGCTGCTTATACGGCTGCTGCAGATGCTCTTCTTTTCTCTGGTGACTTCTTCAAGTCATTTGCAGTCGTTGTGAAAATGAAACTTTTGAAAATTAAACTGTAAAAAAATTGTTATTACGAATCAAGGAAAAATAGGATTAGTTCCAGTTTTAGAGGTTTTAGTGGAAACCTGAAAAATTTCTTGCTGTCATTTGGGGTAACGATAAAGTAAGTAAAGAAATTATAATATTTGTGTCCTTAAGCAATTTTTACCGTTAACGAATTAATAATGTTTATTTTGCTTTGTACAGGTTTGAAACACCAGAGATCTAGGTTGAAGTCTCAAAATGAGGTTCCACTTCCTTCGGAGTGCCTCCTCCAGCTACCGTTACATATTGGAAAGAGGGAAACGTTCTGGAGCGTCGTTTTTACACTCTTCATCTTTACTCGCACCGTCTTCGAACAGAAGTCCGTTTACTCAATTTCACGTGTCAAGCCGTTCATACCACTCAATCTTCCAACCCACACGGGTGCTCATCTTGACAAAGCTCTCCCGTTTGGAATTCGAAAAGCTACGTCATCCGGAAGTCAGTGATGCAGAGCTGGAAACAGTACTCCGCCAGCGTGGCTCTGACTATAGTACTCTCCTTTACCACCATTATATTCACAAAGGATGCGAAAGCCGTGTGCATCTATGCTTCCAGGAATTTGGCGTGCAAACCAGGCTTGTAAATAGGTTCAATTATACAGAAGAAAATATTGATTGGGCAGACGTGATTGTAACAACTTGAATGTCAGAGAAGCGGTGCGTAAACTGTTTGAAGGCAAATTTCGTTGGACATTTAGAAGGAGAATAAGAATTACTCTGTGTGGGGAATCCGTATTTGAGCCACCAATCGAACTACATGACCAACAGTTGGCGCATCCGGAATACAGATTTTTTGACTGTCTCCAAGAACAGCATCATTGCGCAGCTAATGAAGACGCTCCTTCCAACTCGTCCACCTTCAACAATCAAAAAATATCTTCCCAGCGTCGCCGAGTGCTTCCTGTCTTAGCCTTGAACGAAGTGTACTTTGGGGAGTGCGTCAGTGCTCGTGTGTCTTACATGGAAGTGGGGGTTGACGGGGGAGAAAAAGTAAAGAGTAAAAATGCCGGGTTGTGTGTAGCCACCGGGACAGGCTCCACCTCGTGGTCTTACAATATTAACAAAATCAGCCCTGAAATGATTCATGACCTGTTTGGGGTTATTGAGCTGGACCAAAACGAGCAGAAAATAGCATCTAGTGGAATCCCACAAAATGGAGTCATTCGCTCCACAAACAAGGCACTCATTGACAAAATTACCAAAGATTACAATAGCAAGCTAACCTTTAGTCCAGAGAGTAACCACATGATGTACACCATTCGAGACCCTATAACCTCCTATACACTCCCATATGCTATGGAAATCCCTGCAAGGGGAAAAGTAAAAAGGTTAGATGTTAGGTCGAGGTGCTTTGATGCATGCTTGGTAATTGATGGAGGTCTCTCCTTTTCCTTCAATGATGGAACCCTAGCGTGCTTGGAGATGCATGAGTCCGATGCGCTCAGAACGATCCAAGATGTTTTTGAATTTGAAGAGGAGGGGGACAATAGTAATAAAAGAAGGAGTGACGATTGTTCATTTCCCACACCGGAGCTGACTTCTGAACCTCTTAGATAATAATTTTTAATTATTATATAAAAATATATCAATATTATAAAACGATATTTTATGACATTTTAAAACCTTGTCATCCTGTGATATCATTCTTTTTTGCATGAAAAATGTTGTGTATTTAAATGTGTGTGCCTAAATATGACTTCAACAAAGACTGACAAATAATTTGTTGCTGTTGTACTGAAAATATATGTATCGATTGATCATGGACAGTTTTAATTAAAAGTAGTTACATATGTTATTAACAACTGTACTGAATTAGTTACTTGCTTATTTTTTATTCTATGTAATTCAATTCACACATGGGAACATGGTAGATGGCGGGTCAAAAATTGACACCAGCGCTGTTTAAACGGCCTTCACCACAACTAATTCGGTGTTTGTAAAGTAAAGACCATTAATTTAGCATTACAACTGACGCTTTGGACGTCAATTTTGATGTAAAACTGCCGTTATTTTGTCGAATTCGAATTTTTTCTCGCACACATCTTAATTGCAACATCTTATTTTACATGACTGCAATTAAAAGTTTCCAAATAACTGATCCAAATGGGTAGTTTTTGGCAATTTAACCCGACGGCAGGGTTGTATAACATGAATGGAATTATTCGTTATTATTCGTTATATTATTCGTTACTGAAGTATTATCACCATCACCTGCAAAGCATACTAGCATGGCTTAGTGGTTAAACCTATAGCCAATAAATATTATTTTAGAATGCAA
>JAHZNG010001659.1:0-33912 GCA_027744375.1 Orchesellides sinensis | reverse complement strand
CCCCCGGGCTTTCTCCACTTTTTACTCTTACAGTTTACAAAGCCGGACGAGCTCTGGTTAAGTCTTTGAGGGCAATAAAAGTAATAAAACAAAAAGACGTAAAAAGTAAAATTCAAATGCAAGAAAAAAATAATACATTATCAAGCCGTTGTCTCTGTCTTCTAGAAAACATGATAATAACAGAGAGAACACGAGAGTAAGGCTTGCATTGATTTAAATAAAGATGCAGTTATGTCCAGTCTACTGAGAGCATTGTGAAAAATATATGTTACCCACCGTTACAACAAGTAAGCTCTTGTAGCTTATCCAGATAAGCTTTTACAATATGCAAAAGAGAGAAAGAGAGAGTTTACCCTAAAATAATGTAATAAGTCTGGAGTAAAGAAAGGATAGATAGTCCAGAGAGTAACATACATATTACATTATCATAAAGCACACATAGGCCTTATATAAGCGGGGAAACACGTAAATATTTGTCAAGTCGCTCGTTTTCTGAAATATTTAATGGAGACTTAACTGCTTAGTCCTCGTTTTATTTCTTGAGTAATTATGTAATAGTAGAGAAAGCCGCTTATACACAGAGACGAACAAAGTTTCTATGTGTATATCGTGGCTTACTAAAAATAATACTTGAAGCTTAGACTGTGTGGTTGCATTGCAATGTCTTTTGTGCATGAAAAAGAGAGCGAAGGAGAACAACAAACGGAGTAAAAATAATGTGGAAAGGCTAATGTCATGATAGTTACTCGAAGACGATAGCAAGTGATACTGGAGAAAGTTTACAACTCAACATGGCCATATCAGCTAGTATTTCCTTGTATAATCTTCCATGATTAGTTTACTCCATCTAGGGCGTCTTACTGTATGACATGGTACAAGTACACCCTTGTATATACATGTACAATGCATTTTTTATTTTGAATGAACAAAGTTTCTTTATTGTTTAAAGGGTAGATGTATGCGATGGTTTGGATGGTAAACGTGTTGTTGTACATGTCAACTAATCACATAAGCTCTTCGTTTAGGACCGCATACTACTTTGCTAAGACCAGACCTTTTTTTCAGTAGCTTTTTTACAGACAACAAAAAGACTAAAAAGTTGTATGTCTCTTGTTCTACCTATGTGTACACACAAGTGCACGTTAAATGAGCTATACAAAAAGCAAATAATACAAACAGAAGGCATGACATTCACTAAAAGTTAATAATATGTGAAGCAAACTACCAAGAATGAAGAGATGACAGAGAGAATTACAGTTACTGTCTTTCTTTCCTTTCTTAACTATCAGTCTCCTTTCTCTACGCGTCTCACTACCGCAAAGAATATATATTTTGAAAGGCAATTGCATCGTCTAATCGTTATAATGGCTCGTAAGGAGATGAGAAAAGCAAGTGTTTAGTGCTTTATTGCTCAGACTACTCGTGAAATGTGGTATTTTTTTCGTGACTTTTACCAAATCTGTACTGCTTTACACGGCATCACACAATGTATATATTTATGAAGACATGTCTTCTGCTGTTTCCTTGGTATTACAGAATTTATTAAGAAGTATGCGTATAAATAGTACCTAACAGCAGAAGAAATAGAGGTATGGCGAAAACACACTGCATATGAGATATGTTTTTATGCAATGCGTATGGAATCAAAACGTTGCTGCTGGCATGCATATTCTAAAAAGTGTGGAGAGAAAGTGGGAGAAAGGAAACTAAACCATGTTGAAGAATGCAAGTACAGCGTATTCAGGAATGTTAACTGCACACATTTTTTAACAAGAAGTAGAAGCTTGTTTAAGTGCATGAACATCCATAACATGATTCTTAAGAAAAGAATCATCACCAAAGTACATCACCGCTATTGCTATAAAGATAAAAAATATAGGGAACAGGGCAGGGTGCAATTCAATGCCAGTGGTGTTCATCCTAGCTTGGTCTTTTTCATAACGAGTTTTTTAACTTGAAGAAGAGTTTTTTTTCTTTAGCGTGGTAGATATTTAGTAGAGGAGAGACACGACAAAAGTCTGTATGTTTTGCTGAGGTTAGTCAAAGAAGAGAGAGGGAGACTGAGGAGAAAGTCATTTTCCTTCTGTGTTAAACCTCAACCCTTTTTCGTTTAGTTCTATGCAGTTCATAACTAAATTGTATACATGAGCCCAAGCTTCTTTTTTAGCAAGTTTACCGGACCCCACACCACTACAGCAATAAGTAGAGTAAAAAGCTGGGGCTCTGATGGAGCAAGAAAGTTAAAGAAATCCGCAACTGGAAAAGGGAGTTTTTTCCTTTTAAAAACTCATGAAAGGAAAAGGAAAATAATAGCTTGAGAGTGAAAAGGAAAAGAAAAGACGGCGCGAAAGGTTTATAGAGTCAGTATCCTATGCAAATGAGTGTGTGAAGAATTTGCATGGAAAAGTGCTCCAATGTCGTCATGTGCAGCCAGAAACTAAGACCCGGAAATTTATGCCATCAGATCTTGAGAGATTACTCCACCCTTTCTGATCACGTCATTTTGCCTTTCTAGTTTTTCCTACATGCCTAATCATGAGACCAAAATCATTAAATCCCTTCTTTTCAACTATATAAAAACAAGATCTTTGTCGTTTTCCTTTTATTTTCAAGATTCTAGATTGTGA
The DNA here is from genome assembly GCA_027744375.1 of Orchesellides sinensis. Lineage (NCBI taxonomy): Eukaryota > Metazoa > Arthropoda > Collembola > Entomobryomorpha > Orchesellidae > Orchesellides > Orchesellides sinensis. Next base: position 31,285 of record JAHZNG010001659.1, on the reverse strand, counting down.
TAGTCTTTGTGTTTTTAAATAACTTCGAAAGGAGTGTATATATGGTTTGTAATAAAAACAATACAATGAATTGGAGTGGAATAGAGACTCTAATTCATGTCTAAATCTGAGGTTTTTCCTTCCTTTTTCATTGAACGGCTCCCATTTCTTGAAAACGCAAGTAGTCTAGAGTAAAGAGAGAGATGTGTAACCATTGTATCCCATAATTTGGAGGTCTCATACCTTACAAACGGATAACCATCATGATGATGGGACAAAATGTATTACATTCGTTTCGTAAGGATTTCTAGGATATTTTATTGAACTTAATTTGGAATAATAACTTTCAAAGGGTTCATTTAGCTTTACGTCTTATAAATGCTATACACAAATACCATGGTATATTTGAATTCCAACGTATACTCGTATGCTGTTGACAGGTTTGATTTGTTACTGAAACCTGAATTGAACCAAGCTATCAATACATATTTCGTTTTACAGTTTGCACTATTAAAGAATGCAGATAATTATCTATACAAATTTACTTTTTGATAAAAGTCTGAAAATACTTTGCTCCGATAAATAATTCACAGAAAACATGATTAGAATTGTGGGAGACCTCTGCTCTAGGGACAAAAACTCGATGAAAGATTATAAAAAAAGGAGCACGACAAATATCCACAAGTTATAATCTGATCCCAGTCAAGATTTGCATTTGAGCTTGCCGTTTACCCAAGGCTGACAGAGCGAGTCAGCACGTAGAGTCAAGTGGTTCAATGAAACCAAGTTTTATTAAGAAACTGTTTTACTACAAATGTATTGTTTTGCTTTTTTCCTTACTCGGCTGCCGTCTTGTCACCATAAAAACATGAAATCATGTACTAGTCCGTAGTCTAGGGATCTAAAAACCCAGCTACAATCCTAAACAGTTGACAGAGAGACGTATCATAAATCCAGAATTTTATTGCGTCTTCATATGCATAAACTTACTATTTCAAAATGGAAATGCCCCAGTGCTCACATAGCACGTCCGGTTCATCTCATAATCCATAGCATTGCATAATTTTGACTGATAACATTCCCATGTTCCTTTCCCTGGTTTCGGTGGTGGCCCTAAAGATATTGTAGTGTCCTCCTCCCGCTTTCATGGAAACGGAGTGGTAGTGTTGTCTAACAATATCGTTAACTGAAACAAGGTTTCCAGTTGTGTCGTTTCTCCGTATGTATCTTTTTATATACACAAAATGTTATGAAATGGCCTTAGTCCTCCCGGTGTCATATAAAAATATAATACTCGATCTCTAAAATAAAGTCTTATATTATTATGTGTGGGATTTTTCCGGACATTTTCATGGTATCCTCGTTGCTACAAGAATGTCTTATTATGTGAATCAACTAAATAATATGTCTCTCAAGTGCATACATACGTGTATGTATATGCGTAAATAGTTATGCACATGAATGAAGTGTGATCCGATGATACAGTGAGTATCTGAGGGATTCAAAAATGCTCACACAATTTTTTATCCTTCACCATGGTGTGGGGTAGTAGTAAAAAGAGAAGCCAGTTTGATAGATGAAATGGCAGTGTGGACTCATGTGCCACGTTGTCACATATTGCTCTTCTCTTGGGGGATGCCCGATCCGATTTTTCTATGTGGTACATTTGATATCTCTATTATTGCATTTTGCATTGATGTAAAATGAATGGCATCTGCTACCCTTGTGCTTTGACTCTCTTTCCTTTTCTCTCGTCTGATCGTTCTATCGTTTTTTACACTAGAAATTGCTTTTCGGGACCAGGACAAGCTAGTCATTGCATTGCTATATACATTACCGTCCAGTTTTTTATAGTTGTGTGGGAACAGACCTACATTTATATAAAAAAACTGATATAATATTAAACGGATGCACTGAAGTAGCGATGAGTTGAGATTGGACCAGACGATTTTTTTGCATAAATTAAAATCCAACCTTCTGCATAAAATTTGCGGGTGAAAATTGTAGTTTGTGTTTAAGTTTTGTGTGTAAGAGAAAGAAAAAGGCGTCAAGTTAGTCACTTCAGTATATACCTAATGGTATACTATGGACGGACACAAGTTCCAATGGTAATAACACCGAGTGCATTGTCAATACTTGATTTCAGTTGTAAAATACCCTGTTGGAGACTAGGTTCATGCATGCGTTGAGCTCAAGTGGTGAGCTTCACTGCACACATATTTATCTTTTGACTACTTTTTATATTCAGTGTCAATTTCTCAATAATATTTATGAAAAAAAATCGTGTTATTGTACAAGAAGAGTATTTGGTTGACTTTATATTACTAACTATAAAAAACCAATCCCCTCGTGTGTGTATTCATTCTTGTCTTGTTTTCTCTTTCATGATGTGAGATGATTTTACTACTGAACTTGTCCCTTGATATTATTATTTTTTGGTCAAGATGAACAGATCCCACACCACACTTATCACATTTCTCTCAAAAAGGAAAAATAACTTTGAATACATTTATGTACAACTTACATGGAAATGCAAGAAATCGAATAAAGAGTAGCATATGTTTGATTATGGGTTCATCTGTGTCTCTCATGTTGTTACCACGTATTTACTACTTTGCTAGTGTCATGTATATAAATGAAGATAGGTTAGAAAACTCATATAATAGGCTTGGACCAGAATCATTGTAACCAAAACCGAAATCATCTGCCCCGCACCATTTTTATCAAATATCATGAATGGAATATATAAAAAAGTATCATGCAAGGCTTGTTTGTGTTTTGTTTATTAAAGAAGGAGGCGGCGATGGGAATATGTATGTGCTGTTTAAATCTAATATAAAAATGGTGGAAAAATATTTATATGTAGATGTAGTATTTTTGTTTAAATTGCTATTACTCGCAATCCCGTTCAAGCCACAGAGTAATTCTATTGCTAGCATACACTGCCCTGCCTTGTATATTACATTTTTGCATGCTTGTGCGTGGAGTCTTGTCATAAAATGAAAAAATGGGGTGTGTTCCTTTTAGTATTATATAGTTTCGTGATATTGTTCCGTGATTTTGAAAATCCGAGAGATTTATGAAATTATAATAGAATTCAGTTTCTTTTGTGCACTCTGTCGCACTTTAGTCGAATAAATGGTTTCTTTACGAAATGCAGCGTTTCGCTGAAAACTTTTTATATAAATATTAAGATGTGAACTTTACCATTAAGTTTGGTCCGTCATTGACATGAGTGGTTCTCCGATGAATTAGAGCTTGAAAGCAGAAATCCTTTGCATTTAAAAATTGCTACTATGATGCTAAAACTGGGCTAAAAAATTAAATTAAGAATTCAAAATACCCTACCTTCAGTTAGTTTTCATATTATCATTAGAATTTTACACGTCACATTTTCAGTAACTTAAAATACACGGGTTATTTAAAATTAAGGTGATTGTGGTTGAAATCACCATTACGGAATTTAGGTAGAGATAAAGTAAATTGATTTTCTCAAAAGAGCATAGTGTTGGTCTAGGATAGTTTGTTAGTGTAAAGCACTTTCTCCTGCTGCTTCTTCAACAACGCTACCCTTCTAAAAAATTTAAATGTAGAAAGAAAAAGAAGTGAGAAAGAGTGTGGTACTTTGTATTCAAGCACTTTGCAACTCATTAATGAAATTTGCCGTATGGTTAAGGGGGAAAGGCGGAGAATGATGTGTTAATTATTCCCTTAACGGGCCCATCATTGTCATCACCAACAGCGAAACATATTATGCTATACTTCCATTGCAGTCTGACGAAACAAGGCGGTGTATTTCCTCGTTCACGTTTTTTTACATGTCATCATTCCGTTTTTAGTTTTGCACACTCTTTTGTTGTTGCATGGGCACCTCCTAGAATAGTAACTAAATTAGCATTACTTCCACAATGATTACCCCCACTTAAAGTAGTAAGCAGTCTACCATGTGGTTTAGTGGACCATACGTTACATATGCATATGTACCTATTTAAAAAACCAAGATACTGCTGGAATGATAAAAGCAGCTTGAATTAAGCTCCCATTATTACCCCCACTGATAGTAGTAAGCAGTCTACCATGTGGTTTAGTGGACCATACGTTACATATGCATATGTACCTATTTAAAAAACCAAGATACTGCTGGAATGATAAAAGCAGCTTGAATTAAGCTCCCATTTAACGTACTTAAAATAGAATATTTAAAGAATGAATATATGGGTTTTTTACAGACGGTTACCATTCTCTTTAAACGTACATTGCATTGCGCGCTTACACACACACACATTGCGTTTTGTTTCAAGTCGTCAAATAGTAGTCATCTTTTTGAATGGTTATTATTGCACCATGGTGATTTCCCTTCACATTAAAGTAGCCAAGTAAAGCTACTCATTGCATATATGCAAATAAGACAATGCATACTGACAAGGATAATTTGGTAAACACGTTCATCGTATTTTTCCTCTAATAACTGAATATAGCTCAAAATACAACATAATAGCAAGGAAAAGTGTCTAATAAGCTCTGATCGTAAAGTTAATGATAAGACATGTAAATGAATAGAGAAGAGAGAAGAAAGTTAGCACTACTAATTCTTTTGTTTTAAGAACTCATTAAATTAGTTAAGCTACACTAGAGCCAAGACGACAGAATTCATTGTCGCCTCTTTTCTTGCAATCAGAGAAGATATTGTTAATTGTTATTAAACTCATTTCCTTTCATTGCTCCATTTCATCACGCCGTGGTATAAGCTTTTCATAATGGTAATGCCGCGCATCTTCACCACTTCCAAAGCTCGTTTTCTCCTCTTCCGTTCTCTGTAAATATATAGCGGTGGGATGTGATACAGAGAAAGAGATGAGAGAGCTGTTCAGAGTCATAAATTAGAATACTATGAAAACGGATCGGTTGAATTAGAAATTACGAGTGAACGGATTAGAAACGCAATAAGAACAAGTTGTACGGAAGTAACATTTCAGTTTATAACAACAATAATCCAAAATAACTTGTTGTCATTTTCTCACATGAATATATTACGTGCTATCTTGAATCAGTCTGGAAATTTAATGAAATTAGATTTTATTGAGTAGTCACAAAAACTCCGCGTTTTGTGCACAAAATTTATCTTTGTTTTCTCTCATGATTTTTGTCCTAATTACGTCACAAACTTTTTAGTGTCTAAAAGTTTGCAATCATCTAAATATTATCGTGTCCTTACATACCGTAACAGCTTATGTAAGTTTAAACAAATTGAAATGTAATTGAAAGAAAATCAATTATTAAATTAAAAGAAAAGTTTCTCCAGTTTTGATTAAAGTTGTGCTGATATAAATATCTTGCCAAAACAAGTTAACTCTAATTCAACTTTCCCAAGAGATAACATATCCTTCGAATTTCAATCTTTTCCAGAATGCTAATAAACAGATAAATCTTTTTATTTAATGTATTTTCCGTTTCCTTCCTTACCTGTATACAACACGAATACGACAAACCATGGAAAGTTCACAAGTTGTATTTGTTTACCACTTAATTTATCAATAACCATAGTTCTCAACTGAGACTGAATTTTATAAAAGTCTCCCGACTCAACATGTACCCGTTGTACTGTCATTTGTCCCCGTTCTTTCTCTTTCACTCACTCATTTTTTCCCTCGCTCTTGACTAAAACCATAATATAGCTGTCCTCTCTAATATAATTTATTTACTTGTCGCTTCTTATGTCCTCCATAAGCTGAGTAGTTCTTCATACACATTTTTAACATGCACATATCAAACCGTTTTACCCTCTTATTGCGACAACATTATGTTTCATTTACACTTTTTCCAAGAAACTTTCTGCTTTCCTGAGCTTAAAAAAGTCTTTTGTGCCTGAGTAAACTGTCTCGGAACATTTAGATCAAATCCACAGATGAAATGAGATGTTTGCTCCATACATTATCGCAAACAAAGCCCAAACATGAAGTTAAAATGTACATATGCTCTATACGTGTAAATTGCACGTGCCTCTTTATTTCACTGGATGTGAATACAGAAACATGTTTCTACTTCTACCAGTTGTTCTAGAATTCATTTGTGAGATTGTATAGAAAAATGCAGGATGAAGTAAAAAAAGCTCTGCACGAAAAAAAAGAGATTGAATGTGCTATGAGGTCTTGTGAACATACTTTTTTACCATTTCTCAAATGGTACCTACTATTATATATTAAAAACCATGTACATACCGAACTTGCATGTTTCGTGTACATATATGTACATTACAATACTCGCTTTCTCTCTACTAGTCACTTCTTTCCCGCTGTTCATCTTCACAAATAAAAACATTTAGTTTACGAGTCGCCTTGGTAGTTTTCCTCGTGTTTTTGTTTTGTACTTACATTTTTGTATATCTCGTTTACAAGCAAGCTTTCACAAAGTATTCCCTCTGTCTTTTTTCCTTTCTCCTACACCATATTACATATTGTAATGGGACTTCCACTAAAGTAAACTAACTTTGGGTTTTCTTTTGTAAAAAAATGCATATCACATGTTGACTACTCTCTCTCTCTCTTGTCTTCCTTACCAAACTTACCGTTTATGGATCAAGTCTTCTTGCTTGCTCCTTTTTTACTTTCTTTACTGTTTCTCTTCCTATACGCTCATGCTACCATTGTTTTGTACTGATATTCTCCTTTTCTTGGGCAAAACTTGTCATACCATTCTGGACTCAGTTTTTAACCCCCAACAAACATCTTCTCATTCCTTAAAGTGTAACCATATATAGTAAATAAGATGGCAAATTGTGTTGAGAGAGCTGAAAATGAAGCCATTACTTTTTCAAGAAATATACATACAGATAAATTTTTTGTTTCTTTTTTTTATTCGTTCACAAACAATGTCTAACTCTTTGTGCATTTCTTGTATAGTAGTATCATTTCAGCTGATAATACCATTACTTCTCATTTCTACCATAACTACGTCCAACCCCTTCCGTACATTATTTTATTTCTTATTCTATTTCAGTAATGGAATGCACAAATTTTTATGAATTTAACGACGGTAGTGCATACAGAAGGTGGAGTAGTTTTTTGCAAGAGTAATGTATTTCTGGATTTTAATATTCAAATGTATTCTTGCATTACATTTTAGAGTAATGTATTTCTGGATTTTAATATTCAAATGTATTCTTGTATTACATTTATAAGAAAACAAAGTTTTGCCACATCCATCTTTTGCAAATGACCTTGACATTTTTTGGGATAACGATATGCATTCAGTTCGTTCTGTTGGCGCGAATGTAATTTCGATTCTTCAGATTTCTGCACGTTACATTATGCATTGAATTATATTTGTAACAGCAGTTTCGTTAAAAGTTACTTGTTCCATTCCGATTACATATCTCAGAGCAAATTTTTTATTTGCAAGTCAAGCAAACCCAAGAAAGTGTGTGTTCATTACTTGTATTCTATCGTATTTTCCGTTACTTTCCCTTTTTACACATGTTTTCACACGCAATGTCGAAAATTTACAGCGATGACAATCAGTGAACAATCGTTACAAGAAAAGGAAGTGAGGTCCACTAGCTATAAACATAGGAAATAGAATGTCTCGTTATAACCATACCATCTAATGTATTTGTCTATTTGTATTCACGGGAAAATGTGTATGTGTAAAGAATACCCTTGTAGATAGTCAAGAAATCTTCTCATCTTGCTTTGTTGTAACTTTTATTCGCTCTTTATACCAAGAACTAAAGCTTTAGAGAGGAACTGCATAAATATCGTGTCCAATGATCCGAAGTACCCGGTTTACTCTGACACAAAATATAGATAGATACCTAGGGTGTATTGTGAAACTGTGCATTATCCCCATTTCGCCTTTGTACATAAAATGACCATGTATTTAGGATTATATGGCAATTGGCGTGTTGATATAAGTAATGCGATGGTCATCGAAGAGGGTCACAGAATCACATTCTATTGCTAGTTTCCCGTTGTGCTAGTGTAGTCTTATGAAGGTTTCCTGTAGCAATTGTAATGGCATCAGGAGACTAGACATACTCTTACTTTACTGATTATTAGCGTTTTGAATGTCCTTCTGTTGTATACGGGAGAGAGGGTGGAAGCTGATATGACCAATATGACGAACTGTTGCAATGTCTGACCTTACCGTAGTTAAAAAACTGCACGATTTCCGGAATGATAAATTTTTCTTGTACTTGTACTTTATCTATGGACAATCTACAGTGTATAAGGATTTGAACTGTACTGTGTGCATGTAAAAAAACATATATCAATGCACATATATTTTATAAATGTTCAAGTTCTCGTGATGCAATAAATCTAAATGGGAACAAGTGAGTAGCCAGGCAGGTCGAAACTTATATTTTTCCAATTGAGCCACCAAATACAAATTTGATACTTGACAGGTTTAAACACAGAATGACTACGTCATCCATGGAATTTGTTAAAATGCAAACAGTGTTTCTTTCGTTGTATTTCTTTTAGCTTGTAACCGCAACAACCTACTTACTTGTTTCGGAATGGGTAATAATAGCAATAGAATAGGCAGTATCACGTAGTAACACTAGATTCATTCTATGCCATCATTTTCATCCCCATATCATAATGTTAAACACAATATAAAGAGAAAGTAGGGGAAATGTATGTTGAAACTCGGACTAGATGGGCTTGGAGAAACGGCATGGACATATTACTGTAGCAAACATTGTCGTCTACTGAAGACAACCTTATGATTACCTTTTTCCTCAATAACGAGTGATGAAATTGCTGTACAAGGAAGGAAAAAGGTTTTTTCAAGGATACTTCCTATGTCTTTTATACGTCGGGGACTGCGTTTTATTTCCAGAATGACTTAGCCGTGTACCGGACTCATCGTAACTAGATTAGTATTGCATTTGTTCCTAACAGACATAGAATAGTAATCGGTTTTTAAAGCGTACCTCACAGTCCACAATTTTTTATGCAAAAGGCATAGGCATAACTGGAGCCACTAAAAGTAAGCCTAACTCTGTCGGTTGTACCTTAGCTTATATTATAATATTATTCGTGACTTAGTGGTATTCAGTTAACTTCCTGGCCACCTTCAAAAGAAAGTGTGGACATGTCTTATAGTTCTCGTAGTATTTTAATCTCAATTCTCGGCTACTTTACATTCCACCCAAAAATGGACTACTTGCATTGTGAATTCGTATCAACTTATCTTCTGTGGTTTTAATTCCAACTGTATCCTTTGGTAGATGAAATCATACAAGGTCCATGTAAATGCTCATTTATTACTTGCATTTGTCTAGAAAAAGATGTAAAAAGTTGTAAATGAATCATCTAAATTGCATATGTTTCTGATAATTACACTTACAACCAGCAGTTGCGGTTCCATTTGCTGACTATAATTATAACCGTTTTCATTCTCAGTCCTACTGGAAAAAGGAGGGCCACTTCACTCACTCACACTAGTTTCTCTTTCTGTAATGAATACAACTATTAATTCACTCAGCAGTTGAGGATATGCATATTAATGGGAAACAGCCCGTTGTAAAAGTTGATATGTATGTGTGCGCTATAATAGCTTTAACAGTGTGTAATAAGCATTTAATTTCCCACATCTTTTTTCTCCTTAAGCTGCCCAAGACGAAATGAGCACTTATACATTTATACTACTTTGCTTTTAGGCTCCCTTTTTCTCAGTTCCTTCCTTTACTTCTCTGTCTGTCTGTTCATGTCTGTCGGAGGAAGTCTGAAATGTGATGTTAGTAACTCTGTCCTCAATTCACCACCACAATACATACCATAACCATAGTCCCAAAGTCACTAGTGAAATAGTTGGTAGAAAGTGGAGAAATGTCTATAAAAACAATGAAGGAAGAATGATCTTGTAAAGGTTAACGCGTTCATTTTCCAAATGTTATATGTATATGTGTATCTCTTTCTCTACTCTTCCCTTTTGTCTTTTCTTCTTAGTTTTTTTTTCGTGCTAAGCAGTTATCGTCTCTCTCTTTGTAAGTGGCTTGGTTTTACAAGAGGTACTTTTTAGCTGTGTAAAGAAAAACCTGCTTGGAATGCAAAACAAATTTGTAAATGGAGATCACGCTTACACACTTTTCTCTCTCCTCAAAAATGTTCCCACTGTATTACCTTCCCTTTATTGAGAGATGAATGGTGTTTTATACGAGGCTCCCTACTCTTCTACCACATAGAGCCATAATACCGGTAGTAAAATAGAGAGAGAAAGAGAGTAAAGTAAGTGTGGCAGTGCAAATTCTCATCCAGTTTTATCCCTTTTATGTCTCCATCTTCCTCTAACAAGTCCTTCCACGCTCTCTAACTGTTATAGAGTTAATGACTGCAATCTCCGTCATTATGATTTGAATTTAGATAATGGACTGCGTTGAATATTTAGTGTTTAGCTTAGTAAAAAAAATAATGTGATGTACGCCTCTTGACTAAAGTTTTGTTGACACGATAACATTTTAGTGGTTTGTCTTAAGAATGTATTTTTCGAAAAGAACATTGTCTTTAATGTAACTGTACATATGTTTCTTCTTTAAAGAAAACTGTTTATAAACTTACCAATTGCTAGAATTTTCGAATCAAGCTCTTAACGTTAGCTTTAGAAAAATATGCTACAAAAACGACCTGCTGCTGCTATGTCCCCCTTCTGTTGTATTTTTTTCTATATTACCAATAAATATATTAAATGTATTAGGCTTATTGGAAAAGCACTCCCAATTCCCAAATATTTCTGAATGAAGATGTTCATAAAGACAAAAATGGGATTGTCTTGACAGTGTTTACTGATTTTTGATTTATAGGTGGTGTAGCTTTATGTGTGGATTTTTGGTAAAAAGGCGATGAGTGCTACATGATGGTGTAATAGCACACAGAGGAGAAAGTAAGCATTGGTGCAATTCGATACGATGAACAATTTATAAGTGGCTTTCAAAATTTATTGGTAATATTTAAAGTGAAAGTAAGAAGGCTTTCTTTAGTATAAAAGGACGATGGCATAAGGAATTCAACTTGTGAGTGAGTACATACCATAAAGCACTTGCATTCTACACTGCCCATCCAATCCAAACGGGAATTTTTCTGCCAAATGCACCCCCATTGGAAAAAAGAGCAGGTTTTGTGTTACTACTCCATCCAAGTATCTCACGTTTTGTATACCTTCGAACAAATACAAGAATCCCCTCTTCCCATTCATAACCATTCCTTTTTACTCTTTCTTACGACCCTTTGCAATTTTTCCATTCCTGCTAGCGGATTCCCGTGAAGTAGTAAATTTTGTTAGGATGAATCTAGACAAAAACGCTGTTTTTTATATGGGAAAGTCATGGCTTTTAGATGTAGCGTGTAGTTTGAGCACAGTTGTATATTATAAATGCATCAGTAGAATTCATGCCGAATGGCATGTCATCGTATCGTATCATACAGATTATTTTCTGGTAGTGGATGATATTGAATACTGTTTTTCTCTGATTTGTACAAGTACTTTACTTGTTACCAGCAACAGTACCATACCTTATAATATCCAATCTCCAGTTAGAAATATATTAAAATAGTGCTTTTGTATGATAGCGCACTACTTCTGTAACGAGCACAGGTTTTTTGAGGTGCCGTGATCGTTTTCACTTTTGTATCTTATGTGCCTCCTTTCTTTTCTCATGTGGTTTCACGGACGATAAATGCGCGTTCACGTTTTAGTGGAAGAGAGACGTGTAGAGGGATATATGCTACAGAAAAGTGCACGTTAGGTACACAAAGTTACTGTTGTAATAGAGGGAGAAATACATAAGTCTTTTTGACTTCTCCTTCCCTACGTCTTTGTCTCGTTTTGCCTTTTATACTTAGCCGGAATGTATGACAAACGATATCGGTCGTATGTCTTGGGAAATGGGATCCGTGTCTCCTCTTCTAAAAGGGTCGACAATTTTCCCTTCAAAATCAATGGATTGGGAGGCTGATAGGTGAATCTAAAGGAAGATAAAAGATATTTTGAAGGCTTTTTATATGCAACCACTCATCCGTTAACTTTCCAAAGAAAAAAAAACCATCCAAGAGAAAAAGGAAGAAAGAGCATTGATTTTGTTATAGACATGCATGGTTAATAATAATAATGAGTTGATGTGTGTGTATATGTATAGCTCCATGTTTTTAAGTCTTGAAGAATTGAAACAACTCTTTATAACCAATAACCTGTTTGTTCCGTGATCTATTGCTAATGTACATCAGCTACATTTTAAGATTTAGGAGGGCCATGCAGAAATTCATTTTTATCTAGGGTGACTAGTCAATTTAAAATCTCAGCTTTACGTTGATAGATCAACTATAGAAGAACTGGTTTACTCATAAAACATACACATAATTTTAACATTAAAATTTTCTTTGCAAAATAAGTCTAGAATGTTTACCATCTGTATAATGTTTACATATAATGTAGGGCTAGCCTTTTATCCCAAATTACCAGGATAGATCCCAGGACAATAGATAGTTGGTAGCACGCTGTAATTGCAAGACATCCGACAGAAACAAATATCAATTAGCCAGGCGACCACAACGTCTCATACCATGTAGTAGTGTCTTGGTTTATTTATCGCAAACTGTCAACTGTTTCACTTTGTGCAGAAATTATGAGGTAACAAAAGAGATTGGCACTAACAACAGCCTTTTTATTGAGTATATACTTTCTCTTTGCCCTTAACAACATTAATATTCTTTCTCTCGCTCTCAACCTGATGTAATAATACAACCTCCTCTTCTCATTATTACAATGTATCCTCTTTTCTCAAGTATATCATTAGACTGCATTTAGATTGTCATTACACAAATTTTTTTTAGTGAAGTAAGTGTTAACTTGCATTTGCAAATCTATTGCTGTTGCATTTATGTATGGTTTGGTATATGTGTAAATTTAGACACTTAAAAAAAATTACTTTAGAAATTGCAAACAAAAACTAGAAAACGTTTAGGTCTACGGATTATTAAGGCAGGGAAATCCCAGCAACTGTACGCATAACGGAGACTAAGAACGTGTTTTACTATTTTATTAACTAGTTTGCTCGTTTCGAAAATTTCACCCTGGAATTTTTATTAAAACAGTAAACAGAGATTAAACAAAGAGTTACGTTGATTGTACTTAAAGTAAAGTTTTGGAAATATCAGTCCTAGACATAACCTTGAGACAGACAGATGGACAAACTAAACCAAATGAACATGCAGCTATTGAACGGAACCCAGTGCATGCCAAAGGAGCAAACATTTACAGTTAATCTATGTGCTTGAATGCATTTCGATGGAAATATATGGCAGGAGTGTAAGTCGTAGAGTATGCTTCCGTCCATTCAGGCAATTCGAACACCTACAAAGTTTACAAGACTAATGAACCAAAAAACGGTAATAAAGATATTTACGTTCATGATAGCACTTCTATGAATCACTTGTATATGGTCATTGTTGTGCCACATCGTAGGTCATAGATAAATGATTTGTTGCTCTTCACGTGTATTTATTTTGATAGTGTTTGCAACCAAAACATTAGAAGATGCTGGAAAAAGATAGCCATTAAAACTATCTTTATTCTACAGCCTTTACTACCATCAACCGATGGGTGGAATGCATAAAAAATAAACAGTATGGCAAGTGTGGCTTTTTGACGAACAAAATAATGTATCAATAACGTCATAGCGTCAAGCTTGCTTGTAGAAACACATTTCTAAAAACTTACTGTAATATCTATTAACCTATACAATGTAGGAATTTAGTGTTCTTTTTCTAAATATCTTACTGTATTTTTTGATGTCAGTTTGCGTACTGTTAAGAGAAACATAAATAGAAAAGGAGTTTACAGTATCCCAACATTATATTTAAAATTTAAAACCAAACATGTGCATCATTTTGTAAAAATGCAGCAAGACAAGAATTGCATGTTTGAATTTTCTGTACATTTTCCTCGTTGCATTTGAGCGTGAAGGAAGCCCAAATAAATTTGCATGGCCGTGGTTGCGTGTGTGACGATGATTTCACATGAAATATTATTTAAACGACATTGCTAGGGTCTCTGAGCTACGGGGGTTATCTATGGCCCATGGTGTGTATAAAAAGGAAAAAACCTGTGCGATAAGGATTTCATGTATGTACAAGAAGTATGTAACCCTTGCGAATCCTTGTGATATGATACGATTTTAATGGGAACAATCTCTGTTTTTGGTAGGAACAGCATGACTTCTGGTGAAAGCACATGCATGTCGTCAACATATATACATATCTTTTCATGTATCGCACTACAGCTGAACATCTAGATTCATACAGCTCTCGCTTGCTGTATATATGTCTTTGAGTTATGGAAATGGTTAGTCAAAACAGGGGTGAGGAAGTAATAACCTTATGAATATCATGACATCAAGAGACAGTGCAGCAAGTGCGTGTAAGGAACTCTTGTATTACGACACATGAGCCATAGAAGCAGTAAGATGTGTATTTGTTTAGAGAGTAAATTTGAAAAACCCGATAAGTGCATGAATAAATAAATAAATACCTACTCTGTTTAGAAAGCACATAATAATATTGTGTTATTATGATGTGTACGTCTTTTAAAACTCATACAGAGATACTTGCGATTTTTTTCAAGATGAAATCAGTTCAAGTGTGAATGCTTGTTTGATGCAATGTCCTGTAATTTCTACATCATAAAATTCAGTTGCTACCTTGATCTGGTGATGATGCCCGGGAATAATTCGGAGCTTTTATAATCAGTAACGAAAATCTGTTGCCCTTATGAAGATTAGCAAGCTCTGTGATCATGCTCATGCTGTAAATCAAACTACTATTCAGTAAATGTTTCCGTGCACCACATTAACAATCCACATGCTCATTTTATCGGTTAGCCTTAGCCATATATAGAGGAGCTTTTACTCTAACGTTCAATAGTACTTACACGCATACAAAACTGTCTCATTCTTGATTCTACCACAAGCATAGTAGGTTCGATTTTATGCACTGGATAAAGCAAACTTTTTTGGTACTCTCTTCAGTCTTCGGTATTTAGCTTTCCCTTTACAAATAATTCGTACTGTGGTACACAGAGAAAATCATTTTATCCCGAGTAAGTTTTTTCCACTGTTCTTATAGTATAGGAAGCTGCGAAGACTTTCATGGTGTAAAGTAGAAAAGTAAATTCATGTACAAGTAATTCCATGATATTATCAGAATAGCTTTCTCTATTCTGTTGTATATATGCATTGAGAGGCTAAATGTTGTGTGTAAGAATTGATGACAAATGGTGTCTCCTTTACTAGCCATTTAACTACGTAGTTTGGAAGCTCACGGCTTTGTCACTGCGGTTTTCCACCACTACAGGAGGTAGCTGTTGACGAGTCTGCGGGTCATAACTCTGACCCTTTCAACGCAAGAGATGTTTAGCTTAAAATACTTATTACATTAGAAATCATGACAACACTTGCGTGGAGGAATTTTTGGAATGGAAATTATCGGTATTCCTTTGGCCTGTACTTGTGTGTTTTCCATGTAGACAAGAAATTACATTTAAACTTGCAATATATTTCATTTAGATACGGATTATTTTAAAGTAGATGCATTCATAAATTGGATTCAAATATTTAAAAAGCATGTGTTAAGTTCAACAGGATATACAGTGGAATTTAAAGTATGGAAATGTGAATTACAGCTATTTAACCACTTTTAAACTTTCAAATGAATAACATAATTTTTCATCAGACATATATGCATCCACATCTTTATCTGTAAAGCATTTTAAATTCTAAAAAAGTACCAATTGTCTCCAAGATTATATATTTACACAAATTAGTTGCTGGGATCTGATAGCGTATATTGTATACAATGATAATACCAAACAATTCATTTAGTAAGAATACACATCAACGTGACAGCCTGAATCTAGAAATTTGTCAGCTTGCATATATGGAGCAGAGAGTTCAGGCTCTGGTAGAGGGAACGTTCATTATGGCAACTCATTCTTAGCTAGATCAGATCAAGTAGGGTTTCAGCATCTGTTCCCACCGTGCGAGAAAGTAGCCGAGGTTCAAATAATATTTGATAATTATGCAGCTTCCATTGTTCAAGGACCTAATGGAATTCAACCAACGATAAAAATTGAAAACACCGGTAGCTACTATTGCAACAGCTATACCCCGCCAGGACCCGATCATTCAGTGCTTATGGGATCTGGTACTTACAGTAAGAAACCAAACAAATTTAAAGTGATATTTACTTATTGTTTGGTATTGAATTATTTTAGTTGACTATAAATGTGATTGATTGATTTGGAAAAATCTCTGTAGGTCCTCTAGCGCTGCCTCGTAGTTTACCTAGTCCAACCTCAGAGCACAGAAGTAAGCGGCGAAGACTGAGCTCAGAGGAAGATCCTCTGGACGTTGGTGGAGGGCGAGATAAAAACAATGAGGTGACTTACTACGGACAAAGTCCAGCCTCGTTGTCGAGTCAGGCCAGTTGGCATTCAGAGGTTGACCATGGTAAGTCTTTTATTAATTAGTTTCACAAATGCATTCCGTTACAGTAATAGGAACTGTAATGCTGGCTTTAAAATCCATGCATCGCAAAGCGTTCAATGATATATTGTAAAACTGGTGAAAGTTGGACAAATATCCCTTCAAAGCGAGGTCAAAATTAATAACATATTAAGTAATTGTATAGCATATGATAAATAAGCAAACAATGGGGCTTTTCAAACTTCAATCTCCAATATTTCCGTGCCATTTATCACTGTCACATTATTGCACTTTATAAATTTTCCTTACCGTTCTATAAGATTTTGCTATTAATTTGTAATTATTATTATTAAGACAAAGATTTTAATGGAACGGAAATGTTAATCTAAAAGTTTTCAAAGGGTGTTGTAAAACATAGTCAGAAGAAGCTTTCCTATCATCGTGTTCTTTTTCGTTTACCTTGTTGCTTTTACTGTTGCTCATCATTTTTGTGTTTTACACCTATTGTGTGAATTATGCATTTAACCTAACTATTGCATGCATGCATCACTTATTCCTAATTGTTTTTATTTCTATTCATGGAAACTCAGTTGTTTTTAAATTTGGAGATTGTTAAGCTTTGATTGGTTTTAGATTTGCTTTTGCTTATGTTTTTGCTAACTTATTCTAAGATTTTTAGATATTTGGTATCGCAAATGGCATAAGGTTCCAAGCATTATATACAAAATCAATCCACATTTTATTGGGGGACGGTGAAATGGATGGTGATGATGGTTTTGTCATGGTGGTGGTGCCAAACTTTGGGTTTTGGTTGGAATAGGTAAAAACTAGATAAACCAAATGATGTGTGAAGCTCTATATGAGGTGCTTCAACGTGTGTTTTTGTAGACATTTCATGTCTATTGAATTGATGCGGAAAGTAACCCGCAAGGTGAGTACCAGAGTACCACTTGGTTACACAAGGGGTATTAAAGAAATTAGGGACAATTATGGTAACCTAATGATTGGGGCTTAGTTTGCTCATGCTCTTCGGTAAAGGGTCTTCCTTAATTTGTAAATTTTGCAATCATTCGGTACTCGCCTTGGAGGTTAATCGTGCATCTTTTCAGTTTGAGTTTCTCGCTAACAAGCATGAATTTACATATGACCAGGGCACCACCACGGTCATTCTCGACACACATCTTCCAACAATAACCATGCACATAGTGGAAGTGGTGGATCAGGAGTAAATGGTCCATCTGGAGGGAGCGGTAGTGGTCAAGGGGGAATTCCAACCTCCTCTGGAAGTAACATGAGTGGAGGAAGTGGTAACAGCAGTTCTTCCTCTGGACATGGAATCGGACATTCTCATGGACATCCAATAGCTTTACCTGCTCACTCTCATCATGGCCACTTGAGTCATGCACACATTTCCCATAGTACACATGTTCATCCTCCTCACGCACACACTGGGGCAGCACACCTTTCCCAACATCATCACCATCATCATCATCCACATCACAGTGGGACATCAGGACACCATAATGCTAAAATGGGCTCATCTTCAAGTAGCTGTGATCTTGTTATTAAAAGCAATAGTCGACTTAGTAGCTCATCCAGTGAAACAGACCAATGTCCCAGTCCTTCTCCGATGAGCTCAGACATCAGACAGTCAGGCGGTAAGGCTTTGTAATTAATGTAGTTGTTTCAGCTGGCTCCGCAAATTTAAAGTAGCATAGTTACGTACATGTTGCATTATTCCAGTTCATATTGTCTTTGTGCCGTTAAGGTTATGTATGTATATGAAAAGCTGTTTTCACCAAGCATTTCCATTTGCTTTACGTCTGTCGTTCAGTAGTTAAAAGTCTTTGACAAAACGTTTTATGTTTGGATTAATATACGCTTTTACAACAGTTTTATACGCGATTTATTTATGTTTTTTAGTAAAAGATTGTTTTAAAAGTTTGCTTCGTTTTGTTTTATGTGATGCCAATGTTTTTACCCCTTAATCTACCCTACAAGCACACTTCATACAAAGAGTCCAAAAGCAAGAATATGTTAATTCTATCTTGATCTACTAAATAATCCTTTTTACAGAAGAAAAATATCCATATGAATAAAGCATTATAGTTATCATAATACACTTTCAAACATATTGCCACGAAACATGACACTATATATAACTTTTCATTGTTTGAATTTTGAAACAGGATTAAGTCAGCACACTACTGTGACTACTCTTGGCTCAAGTAGTCTCGCAGCTGGAAGTGGAGGAGCTACTTATTATCACGCCGACACTTCTCATGACCACCATGGCAGTCCTGCAAAATATCACGAAAATGGACATGACACGTTTTCAGATTTTGTAACTCTTGTCTGTCAAGAAGCTCAAAGTACCGGTGGGCAGGTAAGAAAGTTGTTAAAATGATATAACAGACGCATGATGATGCATTGGACGTTAACTTGTACATACTCATACGAGAAAGTCTTATTTATACGTTAATACCAATTGTTTTCCAGAGTGGGAATGCTCGTGTGAGCAGCAAGCTATCGGCTTACTACGGTAGCTCAATGCTTCCTCCTCCACCACCTCCCACAGCTCCGATGGCTAGACCGGTAACGATCATTCGATCAACAGACATGGGTGGAAGTAGTGGCTTAGGTGCGTCACCTCCTGCCTCAAATACACCTCCATTGAGCACGAGTGACTCTACAGGTGGAGCGAGAGAGGCGCGTGGTGGGCAGCTCAGTCCAAATTCCCAAGGAAATGATTCATCATCCTCCTCCTCCAGATCCTCTTTCTCCGTGTCACGAGACTACTCTTTGAGTCATCTACATTCGCAATCCTCGGGACAGGTTCACTACGTACAACCAATTCTATACTACTTTTGTTTCAAAATATTGTGTTCTGAAAATAATTTTTTTTCCTAACACTTTCCTTTTTTTGCTTTCCCACTTCAACTTTTTCCTGTGTTGCTGCTGACGTTTGTAAAAGTTGAGTGGGAAAAAGGAAAGTGTTTTCAGTCTGACGTTTGTAACCGTTTTCTCCCTTTGTTTTTTTCTTTCCACCCTATACAGTTCTTCAGCTATAGTAACATAAATCCAGTAAGTGGGATGAGCGGAGTAATCAGTCCTACAAATCTCAGCTTGTTCCCATCCGGCAGTGGTGGCACTGGATCAGGAAGAAATCCTACCGCTAGATCCACTCCACTACCACGGTGGAATACACCCTTTATCAATCTTGATGAAAATATTGACTACACAATGGTTTCTCCACTGATGCCTGGCCCCAGTGAGCCTAATACCGCAACACTGATCGACGACGGTATGTTGAATACAATCATATACAGAATTGAAACACTACTTGTTCCTTTGTGGATGAAACACTCACAAAAAAGGCTTTATACGACCAAGTGATGCAGAAATCTTAAGGATATTTATTGAGTTGTCGAGAACTAAAAAGAAAGGAATTCCACATCTTACATTTTCGTGGCTACATATATAGTATAAAAAACATCCATCCGCAAAAAAGTGATGAAGCGACAAAGTTTTGTTATTTTCTACTTTTTATTCAATTCCGTTTCTCCTCAACTTGTGTATGATACGAAAATATTGGTCGACAAAGACTAAAAGTGTTTCAGAATCAAAGGGTATTTTTGTGTGTGTTTTGGGAGTGAGATAATTTATGAAGGTTTGCATTGAAATTTATGTGGTCATGCATAAGCTTAACCAATAAACTTGAAACTGAAATCTGACTTATATGTTGAGAGAATGGGGAAAGAAGAATGACAATATTTGGGGGAGGGTTAAATAAATATATATGTATAGAAATATTTTGTTAGGAAAAGAACATGATTTGACGGGATTTACCTTCACAGGTGGTCATCGAAGCCAGGTCATTTAACAAGGGAAACCCTATTACGTATTGTATATGCTAAGCAGACCACCTGCCCGGTCTTTACACAGGTGAAGTAGCCTTCGGTTCAAGTTATCAAATTCATTCAAATGTTTCTTTTATCCACATGTATTTTTATTGTCGATATGCTCCCGAGCCGTATTAACCTTGGTTCTGCTTGAAAGTATATGTAATATTTTTAATTGTACTGTAAACGCTCTATTTATGTAGAAATAATATATATATCATCATTATATAATCTGGAAGAGGTTACCTTGTTTGGTTTTAGCAATGTGCAATGTTCTTTCAAATAGACAAGTTATTTTGTAGTTTTAATGGAAAATTGGGTTTTGGTTAATGGGGTGAAGGTGAAATCTGTAGCTGCCGCAAGTAATTGGTTTGTAGTTTCAGGGTCATAGTATAGGTTATTACATCTACATCCTACATCAAACACAGGAACACTTATAATTAGTTATCATAAAGTTAATTTCAAATGCTTGAAAAGTTTTAATATAATGGGTGCATAATTAATCGATAACACGTTCCAGATACACATATAATTTCTTTGAGTTGTAAACAGTGCTTAAATTTTACACATGTAGACTCATTCAAGGATAAATCTAAATTTAAAAGCTGATTTAACTACTAAATATGAAATACAAACAGCGAAAAACATTCTAATTACACCTCACCAGATGCCGATGCACTTTAATTTTAATAGAATAAACAAAATTAGTAATTCATAATTTGTTTGAGGTAGTTGGTTAGAGCGTTTGAAATGACGATTAGCTTACATACATGTCAATTGGGTTGGGGGTTGGTTACAGGTGGATGAATAAATAATAATTACCAGGGGTATACTTTTATGGTTATTTAGCTATGTAAATGGAATTTGATATGCAGCTTTTAATTTTTACGCAGTAAAATCACCGCCTCGTATTGTATTTTTATTTTTGGTATATATATGTATGCGATTTTAAATGTTATGTCTTGTACCAGTAAAAATTGATTTATCCCAATGTATTAATCGTATTGTTTCGTTTTTAACTTGAACTTTAGAGAGGTACTTCAGCGTGGTTGTTCATGGGGGTGATGGTCTTGATGGAAGCACAAGCCAAGGGAGTGGTGGTGGAGGAAGTGGAAGTCAACTTGGATCTGGGAACCACTCGGGAAGTGGTCCTAGTTCTTCACCACCCCTTCAACCTCAACCACAACAACAGGCCCAGCAGCAACCTTCAGCATCACCTCCAAGAATGACTTCAACTCCAAACACCGCAGGTCATTCTAACGGTACTAATAATTCAAGCAGCAACTCAAACGGCAACAATTCTTCTTCCGGCCAAAAATCATAGTATATTTCGTTAAGGCAGGCACAACTAACTACAACAAAACTATTGTAAAAAGCAATTGAAACCTTTGCTATGCTTTGACTTTAAAAAATACTAGTAGTTGCTACATTCGTAGTCCCGATACAAGATGATACTAAAGTAAATTTCAATCACATATGAGATAAGGTACCCAAATATAAAAATACAATTTTATGAGTTCTGACTATCAGTATATAACGTGTTGAGTTGTGGTTGCTACAAGAAAAGCAATATGATAAATCTTAAGGTAACTCTTAATAGTAAATAGTTATACAATGTAATTTTTTCGTTTTTAGTTACTAAAATAAGGTACAGAGTTAAAATTATATACAAACCATTCAATGGTTCATATGTTACTAGGACAATTAATAATGTATTATAAATGTATCGATAATCAATATTATATATTCTTAATTAGTATTGTTATTATTATTTATTGCAAAAAACATTTTGGGTATGCCTCACGAAAATACGTTCGCTGGTTTATTTTTTAGTTAATTTCATTCTTTAAAAAATAAAGTTTGGGGCACACGTTTGAATGCTTACTGTTCACAGAAATGACATTACAATGCTGTAAAAAAAAGAGTTCTGAATAACGAAATAATGGAAAAGGAACCAGTTATTGTGTGATCCTTGGATAAGTGTTAACTCTTCTGGCTAAGTGGTTGGAAACTCTTGAAATCTATTTTCATGAATAACTTCCTTAAAAAATGACTCCCTTGTGTTCGAATGTAGCCTCGAACAATACCAATTGGTGCATGATCATATAAATAGGAAATTTCACACGACTGTTCTAGCTTCTACTCACTATTAGAATCTTCAATCATGGACTAATCAGCAGCGTCGACTTATCTCTCACAATAGTTACTGTCTCACAGTACCCCTACTGCACTCTCAAAATACTTTTACTGTATTTTCAAGCACTTTAAAATACCCCTTTCTACTTTGCAGCTCTTATTTCACTTTTACAAGCGATTCGTGTTAGCTTCCAATTTCTGTTTTATTGAGACATGCGTGAGTGTCATGAAAAAGGGAAGCTTTTGTGATGTACTTTCAAATTTATGATCACGTTTCAAAGAAAACTAGCTTAGCGTGTGAACTGAGAAATTACCACTTTATCAGAGCAAGTTTAATTAAAAGGTTGAAAAAATATATGGATTTTGAATTTTTACTAATTAATATGAAAAAATTAATGCTCCGTTGAGGTTTTGTTAGAGCAACTGCCTTCAAAGCGTTTCTGGTGCAGATGCAGATGGCTTGTTATCCTCAAGCTCGTAAACTAGTCTAACTTACTGTTCGTGAAACGGAGCGAATACTTTGGCTAAATAACAGTGTACAGTGGGCAGGCTACATCTTGTGGTTCTTTTCATAAACTTTTGAATTTCCATTTCCAATCTCTTGCACGATAAAGTGAGACAGGGATCATGATGCAATGGATGCATAGCTAATAATGCAAAATGATCTTTAATCTAAGTTGTAAGTAGTGTGTATGTCTTTAAAATGAGTTTTGCCAACTTGTTTTATCTGACTTCACCAACTCAGTAACCGTGTCTCAAGTTCTCGTTGGCTTTTAAATAAGTTTTGATATACTGAATCAAAATGTTAGTAAAGGATTATACATAATTTCATTTTACTAGAATTTTCAAATTAATAGAAAACGCACAAATCTTTTCTTCAATGTTTAAAAGTAGACTCTAATGCTATACTCACTCCTGCAAGTCAAATTTATAAAAGTAGCGGAGAAAATGATCCATGATGTAGTTAGGTATTGAAATGCAACATTTAAAAAAGAACCTGAACATTTGATCTCATAATTTGGCATGATCGCATCCGTGTCTTTTCCCATTGTCCATCTGACAAATGTCGTGTTTCACGATAAACAATCGCCAACACTCCATAAGTATGGATTTGGCTTTTGGAAATTATGCTCGTTCTGTTATCAGAAGATGTGGTATAAATATTATAACATAATGGGAGCAACATTGTATATGTATAACAGAACGTAGTTGTCTGTTTTAACGGCCAGTTCTACACCTTACTTTAAATGCAAATGGAGTGAATGATTAAGCATAAGATATTTCTTTCTAGCTGCATTAATGAAATGCTAATATTACATTATGCAAGGTTTTTTAAAGTTTAGTAAAAAAATGTTGAGAGAGGCATGATACAAAAAACAGCTTATTTCTGCTTGATCCAGATAGAGTAGGTAGAAAAGGTAGAAGTTCCTTTGTTTTCAGTGTAAAAGTTGTTTTCTGGTGTGTGTGTAGTTATACTATGCTGTTACCGTAATCATATATACATACATATTTACTAGATAGAAACTCTTGATAAAATAGTATCTCCATTTTACCAAGACAGTTAGTTGATTCTTTCTATCTTTCCAAATTAAACATTGTATTAATGGAGACTGCTGTAGTGTACGCGTTTTGTACATATACTGGAACAGAAATTTTAGTAATTCGTCGTACTTGTTTATTCAATGTCATACATAAAATGTACACATGATTATTCCAGCTTTACGAGTTTTGTTGACAGTGCAGTTTTTAAACTGTATGGAAGTACCGAAATGATTTCAAAAGCTCATAAAATTTTTACAAAAAGACATTCTAAGCTGTTCAAACAAGCAATAATTGCATCCATGATATTTTTACATGTTTATATCATGTCTAGCCTTCTCCGTAGCTGTACAACTTTAGGATTACAACTATGACACCAAATGAGATTTCTCTGTTATTGTAATTTATATTAATATCTCAGTTAGTTTTAATGACAAATTAAATCTGTAAAACTAACTCACAGCCTTGTATGATGTCGTGGTGGCTCATGCTCATTTTTGTTCTGAAGTTCTGAATGTAATAGACGGACATTTGCTTTGCATGTTATATTGGAATTACAAAGGCTCGTTGTTACGCGTTGGAGGCTAGACTTAATATCCTGTTTCTTGAACATATTAAAAGTATATGAAATTTTTAAATGTTAATCTAACAGAATTTTGGATAGTACCATGAATTAGGGTATCAAGCTGGACCCCATTTTAATTTTTTTGTAGGAATTGATTGGAATTTCTGATGATATTTTCGATTCTTGTTTTGTGTTGTTTGGCATACTTTTAACCATAAAAACATTTAGAAAGAATTTTTTTAGATTGCAAAACCTTTATATTGATCTAGGATTCTTAATTAGCAGTTTTTGTATGAAGAAACCGTATGTGATAGATTCTAGTTTACAAAGGTGTGTATGTATGTAATATAAACATGTAGATTCGGGCAGGGTTGTAAGTTATGTACAATGGTGTAAGTCTCGCATCATTAATATCAACCCGGTAGTTCTTCATATTAAATTATCTAACGTATGTAAAGGGAGTACTTTGAGAGTAAAAAGTATTATAATTTGGTTTTTCATTCGGCACATTAGTATTTAAGTAAGGCACTGTGGAAATGATAATAAAAATCATGCTCCAAACGTACGTACTTATTTTTGAGAAACTAGATGAATAATTAAGAAACAATGTAGTTATAGGGTAAGCAGTGTATGGTTTAGCTTTACTTAATAATTTGAATTTTTCATGAAGACAAGTAAAACATACCAAGATTTTAGCTTTGACAGCTTATAAAACACTATTTGGTTATAGGTAATGACTATGATAAATATTCGATAAGGAAGATGAACCTTCTGAAAGCTTTAATTCGTCCCCGTATCGTTAGATACTAGTACTAACAGGAAGCCACAGGGCTCCACTTAAATAACAAGCAATAAATAAAAAATATTGATGATGGGTTACTTGAAATGTTTTAACAGTTCACAAGAGATGGAAGTTAGAAAGGCGAGATTAAGCAAATCTTAGTCTG
Organism: Orchesellides sinensis; assembly: GCA_027744375.1. Lineage (NCBI taxonomy): Eukaryota > Metazoa > Arthropoda > Collembola > Entomobryomorpha > Orchesellidae > Orchesellides > Orchesellides sinensis. The sequence goes on along the minus strand of JAHZNG010001659.1, from coordinate 5,740 downwards.
AAACGTGTGAAAATATATATATGGTACGAAATGAACTTGAGAAATAGCTCCCAGTATTTCTGTTGACGAATCCCAGAGCCAGACAGCTAGCCTAAAAACTCCACATGAAAGGTGATGACTACAATGAATGAAAAACAGTTAAGTGTACTTTTTTAACAATGGAAAGTTACTGGACTAGTACAACTACTTCCTTTGTTAACAATTTGCAAAAAAATGTGAATGAATGAGTCATTTGCAAGTTAAGGAGTTCCACTGTTCAGATTATGAGAATTGTAATCTCAACAGCATCCAATTTGAATTTTAAAATGGGAAAAGCAGATTTTCAGGGTTTTGGACGCTGGAAGCAGCCATTTCTTTGTATATTTGCGGAAATTACCTAGCGCTTGAAACGCTAATGACTATATCAAACTAGCCCTTTATTTTGTGTTTTTTGTATTTGTTATACAAACATTAATGATTTTGGGTTTTCAGTTGACCTTTACATATAAGCATACGCGTGACGTATGCGCTGTAAAGAAGCATTTTTTGGTAATCAAGATGTATAGCAAATACATTTTTAAGCAATAATATTACCTCGTAAATCTCTGTAAGGGAAATTCAACTCACTCAATGCAAAGGAGTAGTATACGTGAAATGAACACACTACAATTACAATCTTAATTAAGTGTCGCACTTGACATGCGATGGTAAGGAATACTTAGTGCTTAGTTAATTTATAAAGAGTGTTAATATGTAAAATGAATACCGATGTTGGAATATATATGATATAGTACAATTACGAATGATCTTGTTAGTAATTTTGTAGACCTTATTATTTCTTTGTAGAAATGTGATTTTAGGGAGAAATCCGTGAGTTTAGCAAATAAATACAAGAAAAAATATTTGCAAAATGTGCTTGGTTCTTGTCATAAAACACTATGCATATTAAATCTTGAAAAAGGGAAATCTTATTTGCATTTTTTGCTAGCATCACATGTCATCCTTACCATCAAGGGGGTCCTGGCTTCGAAGTGATTAACTCATTTTACCTTCGGTGTATTCGGTTCCCCAAAACTACATTTGATCAGATACCATCACTTTCTTCAATTATACCTTATGACCTTAATAAATCCAATCAAAACGCCAGCGTTAACCCGAACATCAATCTACGTACCAATGATATGTATATTATACATGAAACATCCCCATATTTCATTACTTAATTAGTTCATTAGTTCAATTTCATTACGTTAACAAACTTCAATTTAGACCATAAATAATGAATGTGCCGCTGCTTATTTACTATTTTGACTAATCCTGTCCTTGACAAAAAACCATATCTAAATTTATAAAGAAATATGAGTAAATTTTTACTTCTCTAAGATGAAAAATTTGGATGATAAAAATAATATTACGTCATCAACGGTATAAATATTATTTGTGCCTTTGGAAAAACATTGTTAATTCTTCAGATCAAATATTCATCGTTTTTGAAGAACTAGACACAACATGTTATTTCCTAAGTTCTGTGAGTAATACAACCATCTATTTGTCAGTGTTGGCATGCATCCATCATTCATCGTAGATAATAGTAAATTTGTTGCATTGTGGTTTTAAATAATCCAGAGACTGATTACATGAAGAGATGGAATCCGTTATATCCATCAGTATTACATAAACACGTACCAATATGATGAGCAATTTTTCCAAACGTAAAACAGAATAAACGACGGAGTTCCCACGTTTCTTGAGTTTCTGAGCTTCAGAACGGAAAGACAAGCCCATCTGTTTGATCGTAAAATTGATCCATGCTGGCTGAAATTATATTTACTTTCAAATACCAACAATAGATTATTGTTTTTGTAAGTGGGCTAATTGTGCTCAGAGTAAAAGTATGCCTAACCTATTTACGATTTAAGTGCCGATAAAATAGTAGTTTAGTAGACCAACAACTTGAATCAGGATTGAGAAGAAAGCCATTAAGGAAGTTAATGTTTTCCAAAAACTGCAATAACAATATCATAATGGTCTCAATATAAGCTTAAGCCGAGTTAATCCTTAAAAAATCTATGCATGTTTATATATATACCGATCAAATGCATATACATATATAGATATATCAATTATGCAACGGACTATTTAGTTTTTGCCCTTGCCCTGAATTGGAAATCAAAAATAAAAGCTGGGTATTGTTCTTGTAAGGTTTTACTGCGAATCTGTTTTCTTCGTTTATCTTCAAGAAATACCTCCGCTGTACTTATCTGAACGCTTATCTCATTTAAATGTCTATAAAAAGTCGTCACCCAATTCTATATTTCAGTGCATTTTATATGCGTCACATTTCCTAATTCAGTATGGAGCTGAAGGTCACAATAGCAATTATTTTTATAATTTTAAAGATAATATTGTAATAGATATGATGTTTTGAACCAAAATATTATTTTCAGATTTGCTTTTTATTTCAAAAATACATATTAAAATCCTTTTGCTTTATATTTTGTTTAAAAAGTATAGAATAGAATATGATTTTGTACATTTATATTTGTATCGTACCTATTTGCAGATATGCATAATCATCTTAAATTTAAAAAACTGTCTATGCGCTCAATAAAAATAAACTAAAAAAAAGCCCTCATTTGCCCATTTTCAACAAAAAACATTTTACATATAAAACACCTTTAAACTAGGTCGATGAAAGGCAGTATTTAAAATTTTTGAATGGATATCTGAATTTAATTGATTATCAATACGTCTAGCAGTAATCCTCACAGTAATTCTACTGTTATCACAAACCTTGTTGTTAGCCATGTTTTCTTCTAAGTCAGCAAGTGTAAGCAGTTCCATAACATCAAAGGTAAGCCGGTTAGGTACACTGTCAGGCCGGAGATTGGACGCGTTAATGTCTTCTTCTTTTAAAATAGCACCAGTTGAGTCCTTCACCAATGCTGATAGTTGGATACCCCGTAGTACTGTCTGGTTCTTCTCAATTTCTCCATCCGCAGAAGCTAGCATAATGCGGAGAATAGCCTGGGTCATGTTTTCCAGGGAGCAGGTGTCCGCAGGAAACTCAAAGATGGCTTCACTTCCATTGAATGTGCCGGTTTGCAAGGATTCTGTTACATGGAAACAAACAAAAGACAAACATAAGTACTCAATTCATGTCACTAGGAATGCGCAACTATTTTCACAATACTTTTTTCCAAACTGCAATACTGCAGACCCAAATAAATGTAAGCATGCATAGGCTACGCTCACTTACCATAATACTAAAAATTATTTGGTTATTATATTCATACCTGTCACATTTGCTGCTCTCCAACAATTGTACACCCTCCTAACAGGAACTGCAAAAAAGTTTCGGTTGCCCCCCATCCCCCGAGAAAGTGAGAAGGATGGCAGCTTGAAAGGACTTGAAGACGTACGATTTCGTCTATTATAATAAGCACTCCTGACCCTTACATACCCACAGTCAATTGAGCTAATGTTTAGGTCCAGTCGAGGTAACGGTGTACTTTCGTTGTTGGTATCTTGCGATAGAGGTAAACTCAAAGAAAATGTTGTTACTGCTAATATAACGCAAAAAACGCACACAAAAATCGAAAAAGCCCTCATGTTTTTAAGTATGTTTGTAGACCCTGTCAACCTGTTTGACAAATGAATGAATTTTTGCAAGAGACTTTCTTTCTGCCTATTAAGCTTTATAAAAGGAATGATAGTCTTTGTTATCCAGCGTCTCAGAACGACTGCAGAGGAGTGTAAATCATTTCAAGATTTTGTGAAGCTTATATACAACTGCACATCTCGTGGACTTGTATATGCAAGATGCAGTAGCAGCTCCTCAGTATATTTCATTCTGGACAATTTAAAATGTAGTTGTTGTAGGAAACCTTCTTTGTATGGAGTATGGAGATATTAGAGTACAGTGATTTCATATGCATGTGAAATGGCATCTAAGCATGATCTAGGATGGGGTGAGTGCATGCAGTACTGTTAAAAAATGAAACTTTTGACAAGCCACGCGCACGATGAACAAACATCTGTATTAAAAAAGTTTGTTACGTTTAGGTAGATGTATACACACATTTTCGAATACTCATGCTTGAAGACTACACACCGGCTGGTACATATATCTGGATGGATGGTTGTATGTTTCTGCATAAGATACACATGGAAATTTTAGAGGCTAGCGAAGAGTTAGTTTAAAAGTGGATTTAAAAATTGCATTTTAAAAAGCTGGTTTCTTCTATGTAAATTAATTTATTAAAAAAATAGAAAACTAAAAACAAGAAGAAATTTTTCAGATTGAGTAATGAGTAATGGGGTGTATGTGGTACAAATCTTGATGAAATTGAAGAAGAAAATGCGACGTAATTTAAAATTGCGTTACATTATCCTAAATTAATTTACCAACATAGGAAGAAGTGTTAATTTAAAAACTTGCAATGCATTTAAATTGGAGTCTAAACGACATTATGGGTGAAATGAGAGCGTATCCAGGTATTTCGACACATGTTTTGGTTCAAGGATCGTATAAAATCAAAACATTTATTTTGAAGAATACTACATGCCTGACGCCACTAAGATAGGTATCGGTTTTTTTCAGAATTTTAAGCCTGGGCATGTATTTACGTCCATCGCCAGTTTACTTGGGATGCCAGTGGCGCCTATAATTTGAGTTTTGACTCACAAATTAAGAAGACTGCCTGCGATGAACCCTGAGAGCCAAGGTGTATAACTTCCGATGCCAATCAGTTGCGTTCATTTTGGATTAAATATTCTTCACGTTGCTAAATTTTGCCTATTTCTTCATACATGATCATATGAAAAAAGCTAAACCTCACACATCGGCGCCAAGATGTCAATCAGTATGGTATGAATAATTACTGAATGTCCTCCGGTGTTATGAAAACGAAAGGACGAATTTTAAGTAGCTACAGACGTTGTAGTATGGATTGATGTCAACTGGAGATACTAAAAAAGCCGTGACACTCTTTCGCACAAACAAACTTAATTTTCTAATGCGAAATAAAAAATCTAAATATTATACATAGGTTTCTTTGTTTTGTCTATGTGTTACATCAGTTCATGAAAAAGGAAATTGGATTCGCAATGCTTCTTGAAACTAAGATTCCATAGAACAATTGTATAACTTGCATTTTTATTTCACTAATCTAATTCATTATCATGTCGTAACTACTCCAATTTATATCGTAGAAAATGAAAGGATTATCACAAATCGTTCGTATTAAAATACAATGTACATAATATGCAGAAAATGACATCCTTTTAGAAGGACTGAAAAGTTCATTTCATATCTTGTTCTAGGAATGCAATCGAAGTTGGTCTAAATTACAATTATTGCATACAGAACATTAGCAAGGTCGTAATATTCGTTGAACAACTAATCATAAGCACTTCTTCCGTATTCATACATTTTGAATTCAAAAGTAACTGGAAACATTTTGTAATTGTATTAAAAAATAAATTCTATACCTACTGTTTAATGAGTTTCAATTAATATTTTAATATATTTCTACGGAAAACAGTTTCTCCGATTTCAACAACTAGGCAGAAGAGTCAGTTATCTATTTCATTATTTCAAGTAATATTGCGTCGCAAATTAATTCTTGGATCTCCTTTTTATACTCTCATACATTTAGGAGCATATGCTCAAAACAAACTGAATGACATTCCTGAACTTTTAACATAAGTAACAAATTTGTATGCACCTGAGGAGAATTTTAAATATCAATGGACGAAA
>JAHZNG010001658.1:0-39198 GCA_027744375.1 Orchesellides sinensis | reverse complement strand
ATGACAAAGGATGCATCAGATATTTTACTGTGTTAGCCAATTAATATATAAAAACATGTATGTACTTTTTTAATTTACAAATCTCATATGCTACATAGAATACATCTACATAATGGTCATACATCTTTAAACGTATTCCAAATTTTTCGTTTGTTTAGCAATAAAGAGTCCTTTATACTCTAATTAAGACAATTCGCAATATATGTGTCTGTCAATCTTAAATTTTTCCTACTAGGCAAGTTATATGTTGTATACAAAAACCATTCATTCTGAAATCTGTTCCAATCCAGCCCTCCACAAGCCACAAACCCGGACTTCTCCTCCACTCAAGCATTCATTTTCATTAGCAACGGAAATTGTTTCATAATACAAGTGGCCTTGACAACCCTATCATTTTCAATTAGAGGTTTCATAGCCGCAACAAACCTCACTCTCTTCTCGTCTGTTTCAACTCCAATCCTACAAAAGCACTTGTCAGTCGTACATATATCTGCAAAGCAATTTTTTTCATCATCATCACGCTTTATGTTGTTCAACTCTTTCTTTCCTTGCTCAACAACTTTGACTCAACCTAGCCAAAACCATTTTTCTGTAGGCAGGGTTGGGAAAGTCGTGTGCTTATTGGAGATCGGACCTTGTCATCCGATATCCTTCAGCCAGGATACGTCAGCAGACGGAGGCGGTAAGAATAAAGCTTTTTCTACATACAACATTTTCTAAACATCTTCTTCAGCTGTCTTACATATTTATCTACTTTTCTGTTATACAACACATCAACATACTCACGAATACTCATATATCCTTTGTGAGAAAATTCCTGTTCTATAGAAACCCAAAGCATGATCATCCGCAGCAATAAAAAAGTGGCACGATCCACTTTCTCATTATTTGCTCATCCATGTAATTAAAAATCATCAGTCAGTCAATCACCAATTCTAATTCACTTTTCTTTATTTAACTGACCACTCCCCAAAAATCCCAACCCTGTTTTGCATGTAAATAAAACTTACCCAACACACAAAACACAACAAAAGCAATCATTTTAACACAAATTTTTATAATAATATTCAGTACACTCTTAATGGCATAATATAACACTACCTTTTTTAATCATTTGATAAAAGACGAATACAAGTTCATGTGTGATTACGAGAGTTTGTGATTTTTACATGTTCAAACCGTAACGGTTTCAATTTCAATCGATTACCGTGTGGTCACATCACATCATCGCCAACATATAAAAGGATCTCAAACAACTCAACGTTTGATTTATTACGCTTGGAACCTCCTGTAAAGTATTCCTATATTGAGTTTTGCCACCAACGTGGAGTATTTGAATAACTTGTTAAAGAGCGTGACCTAATACCACATGAAAATAGGTCATGAAAGGGCAAGTTATCCCGTCAGCTATTCTCTGGTGCAATATTCGTCACCAACTTGTTTATTTAGTTACGTTCATCCTTAATCCTTTCCATAGGTCACAAACAGATAGCAAGTGTGTAGTTAAATCACTTAATTTAATTAATAACTGAAACAAACTTTATGGTAATATTTCCCGAAAAACAATTACCCTGTTTGACAAGCAATACAAATCCCAGTGAATAATTAACTTTACTGTAATTTGTCTGTGATGTGAGTTTGAAAAAGAGACACGGTGTGCTAGTTAACCCAACTGATCAGCTGATAAACAGATGATTTGTTTGTGTGTATTACCCAGCAGGATCTGGAAACCTCACCAAAAAGCCTTTTCTAGTATTTAATCAGTATTTTTCTCATTGTTGCCTCTTTAATTTTAACCCGTCTTCCTCCGTGTGTGTGTGAGCGAATCAAAGTATATTCAACCAAAGTAAGCCTCGATCTCCATATCTCTTTAACCTTTAAAAATTTATGTATGTATTATAATTATTCATTAATAAATAGTTAGTAGTCAATAGTCATTAATCATATCTTATGCTAGTCAGTATTTACTGTGTTCAGTCTTGTGTTTTTTGTGTTTTACAACATTAATATACATGTTTTCATCCGTTTTTTTGTTTTGTACACGTGTGCAACGCTAAATAAAAACTAATGAAGTACATTAAACGCTTTTTTAGAACACTCACAAAATTTTATCTACACATTTTCGTTTTTCTTTGCACTAATTTTTAATATTGATTGTCCGTTGCCGACACACGCGCATTCTTTGCATATGAAAAACGTTTCTTTTGCAAAACGCATGACCCTTCCTACGAGTCCTACACGGTGGGACTCCCACCATTCATTCATTGCTTGTAATTCATTCATTCATTCAAGTCTGATTGTAATCTAATATTTTTACGTTGTGTGCATCTCTGGATTAGAGTCTCTCAAATCGTCGATTACCATTTGATAAGCGCTTAAATCGTACATTTTATTAGCGTATATAATTTGAATTGTGACCTTTGTTTGCTTCCAATTAACTATCTCGTTGTTGTTAGGCTTTTAACATGCCAACTAATAAACTAGACTTGTGGCTTGATTACAGTTATTCCTGAGAAAGTTTACTCATGAATTATTCCGCCTTATCAATTAGGTATTTCAGAAATCTTCCTTTGTCTTATCGCCTCTCAGTTTGAAACTTGTAAAAAGTATTGTTCGAGAAGCACTTGAAAGGTCAACAACCAGTCTTTTTTACGCATACATAGTTACACCACGCATTCAAGATAAATGCCTACATACATTTAAGCATTCACGGGAAAAGGATGAAAGAGAAATAACTATAAATAAAACTGAAACCGGTGGAGTGCGTCATTTTATAGGCTGTTTGAAAAAAAGTTTAAAAACAAGAAGAAGAAACAAAAAAGCAGAATCTCATATACATTGGGCTGTGTTCATACACCTTCTCCTCCATCCCACCATGTATATTTCCAACCGGAAAGTGGAGTAGTTTGTAACGCTTCAATGTTGCCAACTGTCATTGGGAAAGTCACAAGTTGGAGAACGTTGATGTGCAAGTCATTATAATGTGTTCGTTCCTTCAATAAAGTCAATTCAACCAATTTTTCAAAAATTATCTACGATATGATCTCTTTTCATATGTATTGTATAAATATACATCGTACAATACTCACTTTTTAACTCGATAAGTTTTGAAAACAAAAAGACAACCGAATGATCATCAATCAGTCTGTATTCATTGCCGCTTATAGCTGCACGTCATGCTTAATGCAACAATACTTCTTATCAACTTTAATTATTTATTAAGCCGGTGACCTTCACGGTGCTTTTTCGATTGTTTAGTGCGCTATTCTTATATTACGACGACTCGACTGCAATTTTAATTTTCTTAAACAAAATAAATGAAGAACAATTAGAATAAAAACTGATCTCTTGAGTGAGCCTTGGATTTTTTCAAATTGAGTTTCTAAAGCCGTAATCAAGGTTCACATGGATAATTTTGACCGAGTGACCTTCTGTTTTGTTGTGGATTTACGTAGAAAAGACAAACTCTTACCTGAACCGATATAAAATGCAATATAATATTTCCTCACCTGCAAAATATTGCAAGTTTATATGAAAGTGAGCGTTTAAGGAAACATTTCAGTAGAGACGCATATTATAAGTATTTTGCTTGGAGTAATCATTAGATAATAAAAGAGTCCTAGAATGACGACCTACAGAATCGACACGCGATACCGTGGAGTCTTCCATGTAAAGCCGAGACTTACTTCTACGACTCCCAATCTGCCTGATGATTCCACAACGAATAGAAAAAATGCAAAGAAGTCAAGGTAAAAAAATGATTTAACTGTTACTCTGATGTAGTATACTGGTTTTACAAAATATGTGCATGGACACACAATTAAGCAGTATTTTTTTGCGGTGAAGACAAATAATTAGAAATATAATGCGTGTAACCTTGACCTTGACAGTAGCAAAATTGATTGAGTATTGCTATATGATTGGGTTCGAAAATCGTTCTTTTTGGTTGAACGAAATACATTTTTTGTGTTTGCATTGACTGCTAATATTTGTTAATGAACATTATTGGAAGATAAGCTATCACATTGATAAACATACATATTCGCTGCTGGTCTTTTGCTATGGAAGCAAGTTTGCAAACTATGCGTGCTTGATGATAGCTTTATTTTGTACAAATGATTTCCTCCATCCGATCATCTTTCCAGAACAATCATGCATTTTTCTTCCTTTTATCTCAATCACTGTTCCCGAGTGAGTCTTGGGTAGCAATCTGGATTATTTATATTCTGACGCAATGCCCCCTTCAATCTGGCTTTCCTTTCTCACGCTTATCTGACGAAATGATGCTGTACATGCTATGCTCGTGTCGTGTCTTAATCCAGTTTGCTCAAGCAAATGCACTTTGTGATTTTTTCTACTTAGCCTCTGGAATAATGAAAACTAAAATGATATTCTAAGAATATATACATAGGCATTGTAGTTTATGGTGACACAGTAAGTATAACTATTCACTTGTAAGCCTTAGACGCATCTCATACCGTTGCATTGCCCAAAACCGTTATCATAAAATTCCCAAGCCAACTGAGTTCTATGGATTTCCGACATATTTTAACCCTTTTCGAGACCATCTTATAAATAGACTTTTTGACCTTTATTCCAATGCATTAAATAAGGTTACCCAGCTTGTCCTAAATCCCTTCTTTTCTCAATACTCAATTCAATCATCATTGCCTCACTATGAGCCAACCTTACACATACTAGCATGCATACCATAATAGATTTAAGAACTCTTTAAATTCACACGTTGTATGCAACACATGTTTCTCTCTTAACACACAACATCAAGACTTGATGATGATCACTACAGAAACTACCTGCTGATCTTATAATTCGACAGGTGAGTTGATTTTCGTACATGCAAAGGTATGCTGGCTTGTAACATACAATATGCAGCATATTGGACCGTGCAAGTAGATTTCATACATACATTAAATCTGTTATTCACCCCTTTGGGTACCGAGTACCGGTATTAAGAATCTTACTACTTACTGTTTGTCTCTGTACGAATGTACCTTTTGGTAATTTTTTCCTCTAGGAGTTCTATGAAAGGCGATATTCATCCGCATATGGCTTAATGTTATGAACATCATGATTTCTGTTAAATTTTCAGCTGGGATTTTTCTACGTCTTCCCCATAAGAGGTCCTAATACTAGCGACTAAACGTACAAAACCTGCACCAATCATAATCATTACTAGGGTTAATCTAGTATATATGTGTGTATGTATTGCAGTGGCTTTTTCATTAAACCACGAAATTATTGTAATGCTGCATGTTCAATGTCATTATGTTTCACTACAGACCAGTAGCCAGTTTTAGAGCAGGCATGTTACATAGGAATATAATACGCTATAGACAGCGTCTTCTGAAACGAGAATTTTTTTTCTAACCCTTTATGTCCTATTACATACATAATGTATCCTTGAAAAAGCATGGAAAGGGAACTCATAAGACGGTTTAAGAAATATAGGTTGAGTAAGAAAACTTCATTTTAGTACTGATTACTATTACCCCTTAAATGCACACATGATGATTGAAGTTTAGTATTGTAATGTACATTAAAGTACATTAGGTACATTCATATAATGTAGGTACGCAAAACACACGTAAAAAAGATGTTATTACACATGACCACTATTATTTCATTCATTTTATTCTACGCTCATGCTTTATGCACACACTCGCACACTGACTTACTGACTAACTGACTTTTTTTTCTTGTATGTTGTGATATGATGATCATTGATCATATGCCACTTAATTAACTACCAGAGAGATCATCATTTGTAGGCATTTAATCTGTGTCGTATGGAATGCAGAAAAGATTTTTTAATTTCAAATTTCTTTAAAATCCCTTGCTTCCCAAGCTAGACCTTTTGGTCATGTTGAATTGAATTAGTTTAAAGTTTTAACTTAGTGAGTTATCTATGGTGACAGTTATTTTATTACCAATTTACATACCTTGTTAAATGTTAGTGCATCTGTGAAACGGCGTCTGAATGAAAATTTTTAAGTGGGGAAAAGTAAGAAAGCTTAGACTTTTCAAGTAAGTTTTTGTTTTAAAGCTAGTCATATTTACCTGATTTTAAAATCACCAGTGTACATAAATACATTTACAGCTACGTTGTAAATCTAGGGAAAGGGAAACCGACATTACTAAAACTGCATGGACCTTTCTTGAATACACACAGTTCTGACATTACTAATACGGTGTTTTAATTGTTATCCGCATGTATTACGTTTGATTAACAAACGCATGCTAAATGTAAATGGTTTATTTGAATTACAATCCAAGTGACCCAGTGAGAACTATTACCGCACGACTCGTTGCAAAAATATAAAGACAGTAATATGCAGGGGTTATTCAGGTTAGTAAACGCTCAACAACGTGTTATATACAACTCCTTTTGAATTACTTATTTAAATTCGTAACTGCAACGAGTGAGGCCGCGTAATTACGTCTAGTTCATGTAATATATATATTAAATTACTAGGAAACCATTGGTATGTCCTCAAAGTGATCAGTATAATAGTGCATGCTTCAAAAACTGTCACGAGAGACTTCCTACTTTTGCATAATGTCACCTTGTGACATTTCCAATTGATATGTATATGGAAAATTACGGTCAGATTTACATCTTATTCTATCCAGAGCTGTGTTTTATCTTTATCGCAGTGTGTTTGCATGATGCAACTTTTACTATATCCTTCTGATAAGTGTGCTTTGAGTAAGGTCACACGTTCTTTTGAAATAGCCAATTACCGTTATCACTTTTTACTCTCTCAAGACCTTTCCAGTTTAAGGCTCAATAAGAGTATGCAATGTCTCAACTTTTTACTTCTTTTTATTCTTACATCTTAATTACGCATGTGGCTTTTTTGTTGAATGAATTTACCACGTTAATGCGCATGGGTTTCGACATTTCAGCTAGGGCTAGTTGGGAACATGCATATATAGACTTTATATGATTAGATGCCGACGACGAATTGATACGAATATGGCGAGAATTTTTAAATGTGGGAAAAGTATTTAGATAGCATCATTTTTTTTCTTGTTGAGTTCAAAGATTCCGATATTCCTATATTACTCAAGATGACCTGGAATTCATGGCCATCGCTCTTGCCAAGTTCATGGTGCAAATTGCAAGAGCTCTAAGAAAAGCTTTTGTCTGCATAAGTTTGCTTGCTTTACATAATGCAATACATATGAACAAAGACAAGCGACAACTAATGTTGTTTGGTTGTTTATGGAAGCGTAGCATTATCATAGCACAAAAATGAGATTTTTATTTACATATTTATAGAGTAAACAAGCAATTAACAGTGTTGCAATTATCAATTTCGTATTCACTTTGTCTGTGATAGTCATACTGATTTTTGACCAAGAACACTGAACAGTACTGCATATATTAATTTACAGGGACCTGTGCGAAATAGGCTGAAGTCAATAAGAGACACGTTTTATTTTAAAAATTCTGGCAATCGCACAATGCGTACAAACCTCTTTGTGATTACTATTTGATTACCAACCAATTAATCATTACATTACAAAAACATTGGACAGATACGCATTCTAATTTGTACCTGTGTACCCTTTAATTACACAACTTGTACTTTGAGTATTGCCATAAAATAACAATGGAAATTCATTCGATAAGCACATGCACAAAAAACAACGGAACTTGTTATATAACTAGTAGGCCATCCTATCTGTTACCTAATAATATTCAATCCTATAGATAATTATAGGTGCATTTATAATTTGACATAAGACCATGTGTTGCCAACCGGCTTACAAAAAACAAAGATTCACCCATCATCTCATCTCATGAAATTTCGCTGACTTAACTAAAATTACATTACATCTCCAAAAATACTGCCCAAGTCAGAAAAAATTTCCAAAAAATTTATTACATCTATCATGTTCACACACCTTACAGTATGGCTACACGAGCACATGTGTTATGAATGCCATGTGAGTGAGCATGTCCTGGAGAAATGTGCTGATGAGAACGTGTGAGAACACACACGCAGAATATTCAACAGTAATCCTTGTCAACTTTTATGTTGAGTTAAATGAGAGAGTTGTTTTGCGCGTTTAGGAGCATCACAGCCATCCTTTACATACTACTGTATAGTAAATGTTCACCAATGTAAGTATATTATTGCAATAATATACGTACAATAATCACGAATAATATGAGGCATCTCCTGACTCAAGTATTAGCAAATCATGAGAGAGCACATGGTGCAGTCAAGCAGTGATCGCATGGCCTGATCCTGATGATGGTCATGATCATCATTATCATTTCATGACGACTGTGCTCATCAAGACCAACAAATTGCCTACTACTCGTTCATGATTGTTACTGACAGTTTATGCTTTTGCACAGTATGCCGCATATTAGCTTGTTCCAGCTAAAAATTTGCAACCACACGTCGTATTAAGCAAAACCACAGGCTGCATCGTCATTTGCAAAACCATGCAATTTCTTAATGCTTCAAAGTATAAAACACTCAAAAAAGGATTACTTTGCATGCTTGAATATGCTTCTGGTTTTTTACATGTTCAGAAAATAGTTTAAAAAGAAACAAAGATAAGATTCCATACGGGCATTGTTAAAACGTCCATCTGGATATATCATTCCTTGCAGCCATGTGCGTTCCAGGATATACATAATTGAATTGCAGTCTCTATATTAATCCACCAGTCGGTTTTTATATTCCAAAATATGTAGCATAATGATCCATAGTTATCCATACATACTGCATTTGACACAGTAAGTCGAGATAGGTCATCACCAACCATGTTCCTAATATGTTGTCATATTTTCAGAGGTTTTTGTTGTAATGTAATACTCTGACTATTGGGCACATGGTGACAGATAGAGATGAGATCTTGATACATGAAAACACTTGGTTTATAATTGAAAGGATATTACGTTTTGAATGTAATAGTTAGCTACTTATATAAGTACATTGATTAGGTGCATGCATTTCATGTGCCGGCAATCATCGCATGCATGATACCCACGCTGCTCTACATCTTATCCCAAATTTGCATGTGTGTTACATTCATAATAACTTGATGCTGATATGCTGCTGGAGAGATTATAAACTGTGTTTTAAAAAGACATTTTTTGTAGCAAGGTACGCTGAGAAAGGGTTAAAGAGAAAAAATATGTATAGATTTGAGGTTTGGTTTGGGGTTCCACTCAGAAAATGAGATCAGTTAATAAGTGCGAGCAAGCCTAATATGTTTGGCTTGTTTTCCAGGTGGCTTTCCAAAGGACAGGCAGCAGGAGCTTCGAATACTGAGAACACGAGTAATACCCCAAGTTCGTCAACTACTCCGAATAATTCCAGTGTGACAAGTAAAGCTAGTAGCAATAGACCCGATAGAATTCAAGAAGAAACCTTTCCTCCACCTTCTGAATCAAACTCGTCACCTTCTTCTCCCACGACTTCCTCCAACTCGGCATCCTTTTTGTCACTGCCCTTGTCATCTGCATCCTCTTCTCCTTGCTCGTCGTCAAGAAAGAGTTGTAGTGGCGACAATTGTATAATAAGTGGTACGTCGGCGACAGCTTCCACGGCTTGTGCAGTTCCCACAACTAATTGTGATTCTTCTTCATCTTCTGTCATTATGGCTGATGATCAACAAAAAACCGGGGCGGAAGGTATTAAACAATTATTTGATCACTTGTTGTCTTCTTCATCCTCCAGTAATCATTCCTTCTCCAGCTTTCCACTACTGACAAGCTTTTCACATCACCTTTTACATTGGTGTGGTTGTGGTGTCCTTTTGGGACTTTTCTCACTAACTTGTATTTGCTCTGTAACGCTCTTGTATGAATTGTTTCTGGCTAAGACTAAGAACCGTTGTAGTAGAAAACAAAAAGGTCACAATTCTAATGACAGTAATAATCGAAATGTTAATGATGACAGTAATCGTAATACTAATAGCAAGTCAGAGTCTCAAATTACGTCTTGTGCAACGACAAAGTGTCCAATCTCAACTGCTTGGATCAGTCATTGGTTTCGTAGCACCAGAGATGTGCATGGTAATTGAAATGAATGATTTTTTAAATAATTAAACACAAAGCGGCTGAGTTTTTTTAACTTTTGTTATTTTTACCCGATAAATTGTCCCTAGTCACTTTGTAAGAATTATATACTAACTTGCACCGTTTCCTATTACAATGTAAAAATGCCGGTAGTTTTCACGAGCTTCTATAAAGTTCGAATGATCTTGCTAAATGCACCAATAAATGAAAACAATTATGTATATATTTAAACATAAATAAATATTAAAAGTTTGCCATGAGTATGCTATAAAATAATTTGTACTAATCAATGGTTTTTGTTGTGTTTTTTCCCTTGTGTGATTTTCAACAATTACTAACCAACCGCTAAAACATCATTAGGTGAGTTTAACGAAGCTGGCGAACGTGTAAATTTTGTTCTTGGAGATGCGGAAGACTCTGAGGACAATGGGGACATGGTAATGATTGAAGAGGAGGAGCGACGAGACAGTTGCGCATCTCAATCCAGTGACACACTCCAAGACTTTGTGACCCCGTCGGTCAATGGCCGGATCATGGACCCCATGGGGCTTGTCGAGAGGAGACGCAGATTAAGGTGAGTACATATAATACCCAATTTTACTGTGTTCCTTTTTGTCTTTTCGATGACAATTTTTAACAGTAAACAATGCATCCCATTGTATTCTTATTACGTGAAATGGCGTCATTTATGATTTAAGTTCAAGGTTAGCAACAATGGTGTCTATTTCGGAGCAATAATATGATAAGCACGTGTTCATGCAAATGCATGTAGTCTATTCCAGTCACACCATTATGGTTGATTGTTTTTCTTGTTCTCTAAACATCGCATAATCAAATTAAGACTACAGTGGAAAATTCTCTCTGGAATTTTATCTTTCTGCATATATGCATAACATCATCGTTATCGCTAATGCTATTGTTATTACGCAATGAGAGGGGATAGGACGAAGAGAGTTCGTGAGAAGCTGGATATCCGTTTATTTCGTCTGGTTTTTCTCTGCAGAATGCGTATCATGATCGTCATTGTTATTATTCACAAGAGACTTTTAGGTATCCTGTTGTTGGTATACCCATCACAATGCATCTAATTCATATATTTAAATTTATATACATTTTTACATTCTATTTTACATTTTCGTTTTGGTTTCACACAAAACAATACCTGTTCACTTCCTGCCTGGATTTTCCCTTTCTTTCCAGACTGGCGTTATTTCACCTTGGATATTTGTAGAATTTCCTTTGGTTGCCAATGAACCATTATTATTTATTATGTAACATTCTACTGGCACTGGCACCGGCACTGTAGAGAGAGACAAAACATGCGAAATTTGTATTACAATAAATTCCTTTTGACGTCAAATTTTATAGTTCAGACCACTTTCAACAGTTTGTGTAATCTACTCATTAAAATCCGATTGATCTCCGTAATCATACTAGCTAAAGGGTCACAAACATGTAAAGGAGATGATAGTGTAGCTATCTATGTAATTTACATCCTGAACGCACAGTTTCGGTTATTTAGTGGGATATGAAAATCGAGTACAGACAGGTTTGCTTCCTTGTGATTTTACAGTTTGTTGACAACCTTGACACTAGGATTTGCAGATCTGGTACAAAATGTCAATTTATTATGTAGTCAGCATGAAAAACCTCATACCGACATGCACTTATGAAAGAAATGTCTGAATAAGAGGATTCGGAAAAAAATGTTGCAGAATCGTGAATGTCTAAGAACTCTTATCAGCTATAGTGTCTAAATGTATGTGGGTGGCATTTTGGGGATTTGTTAAAGACGATTGCAGAATTTCGGTAATTTTGTTGTGTATTTCACAAGCTTGGCAAGTTTAACGATACTGATAGTTATTTAATGTTGCATGAGAAATAATAAAGATGCATGATCAGACTTGCTATTAAAACCAGATTAGGTGAAAATAACTTCTTTCAATTTCAAGGTTGAGGTTTATGCAAGAGTTTCATCCATATCAGCCAGTTTTTCTTATGAGCAAAAGATAAGCTTGGAAAAAGGTTTTATAAGTTGCGTTGAATTTGATTGAACTTGAACTGCTTTATCTGTTTACTGACGGTGAGTTTTGTATCCCTAAGTTCAGTCTACGTACACCTATGAAAATGAAATCTGGTGGAAATATTTTATGACAGTGAGAAAAATACAGGCAAAACAAACTTTCATAGTTCCATAGTTTTCATATTCCTTTTTGCATTAAGTGTTCATCCACATATTATGCATTTCTGCATAATTAACTCCTTTAAAACTTAAATATTTATCAAATATCCAACACAATAAATATTTAACATGTTTATTTACCTAAGTTGTTATTTGTCATTCACGATGCTTGTTGCACATAATATAAGTCCATAGTTCACCTAGTTAAATGCTAATTTAAGATACATCGTAATAATGCTTTAGGGAACTTGTAAGGTCGTCCAACTTGAAACGTTAGATAATCAGATAGTACTTATAGAGCACTGTTATCATATCCGAGCTTGTTAAATGAGTATTATTTTTTGTGGTTCAGATGTCCTGACAAAGCCTTTTTTGTTACCATAAGAACACTTGAGCATTTATCTCTTAAATCTGAATGAGGATGATAACTCTTGCAATGCAACTCTTCCTCGTTAACGTACACCAGCTATGCAGTCATATGTTCGCATTTTCCCAAGTTAAAATATTATGACATCTACCAAATTACCTACTAAATTAGGTCCAGTTTAAAAAAAAGGAAAACAGTTTGCAGACAAGTCTGGTGGGTGCTGCTGGTTCTTGAGCGTAGAACAATTATTAGAACTACATTTCAAATTACTTCTACCTCCGCCTCCACCTCAAGTTTTCAATGTAAATGGTTTAGTCAAGTACACACGTAAAATGTAGAGTTCAATCCTTCTTCTCGAAGGAAACTATAAAAGTGTTACGTAATTCTACGAATTCTCGTGGGAAAGAAATGGTAAAGAAAAACCACCACGTGTGTAAGAAATCCTCGGATCATCATAATCCTAACACTCACGTATGTAAACTAGCAAATTGGCCATTTTGATACAAGGATAAATATACATACTACGCTATTCACAACCCTCTCCAGAAATCGGTGCTGGAAAAACGTACAGGAAGTAACTCTCCAGCAAATAACGTCATACATATAATTGTTTGAACAAAAATCATCAAATGTGATTTCTTATTCTGTATATGTAAAGGCATTTTGTATGTAAAACGATTTACGTAGAGCAAAACTGTACTTAAGAAGGTCAAAAATGTACAAATCAAGAAGGGGATGATAACGCTTGTGCAATTTTTTTCTTTTTTTCTTGATAATCATGACGATTACACAATTATTTATCCTCGGCTCAGCACAGACGTCAATTAGTTCTTTATAAAATGTAACATTGCGTGTATAACATAATTAGAATCTATAAAAAACTTGATCGATCTAATCATCCATCCACACAAGACTAAATTGTGATTGCTTTGGAATCATGCTTATTATGTATGTAGGTATGTATTTTAACATTTACTGTGTGCGATATGATATATGAATCCACATAGGTAATTCTTAGTTATCATCATACCATTAACTTTCTTCGTCTTGGTCAGACCAGACAAATTAGAATACTATAAAAGCATACATATTTGCATATGCATACTAACTAGTACATACCTACACATATTATTATGTGCTAATTCTCCAACATCCCAGATTTTCCCAGATTTGCTCGCAAAAAAGTGAGCAATCAGGTAAAGCTCATTCTGGTGATGTAAGCACCTTACAACCTTCTTTCAAAGAAATTGCTCTGAATACGTCCATCACCCCACCTTGCAAATTTACATTGTAAACACACACCAACCTACAATCTTATACCTATGTTTGAAATTGTAAAGGGCAAAAAGCACATTATCAACAATCATTTTGTACATTTGCTTCCATGAATTACATTTTTTAAATTCTCATGGTCTCTTCATCTTATTTTTCGCCGTCCATCCTCTGAAACAATTTTTTGATGGTACAACGGCCTTTTTATGCTTAAAACCCAATAGCACCTATATCATACATACATGCCTAATATAAAAAGATGATTACACTTTATACTACGTGGTATAGTATGACAACAGGTAGGATTATAAAAAACACATCATCAGACCACCATACCAACCAACCACCACCACCTTCAACATTTATCATCACATCATATATCGTACATGTATGAATGAGTGTGCAACAAAGTTTTGTAATCTACATACCGGCTTTGTGGCTATATAGCAAAACTATACGAAACACGTAGATTATAGGCATACTTTGTTATATACATAAACTACTAATTTTTTCTTCTTCTTCATCTTACCTTTATTTCACCTGTAATTTTTTCTGTCTATGATATCTCTTACCTGGCAGTGAAATGTTATATAGTATCTTATACGTCTTTTTAATATGTATGGATGGAACTCCCCGATTATCTTGTTCTTTTCTCCTTCTTCCTATAATGAACATACTACATTGTGAATACCTGTGTACAGTGTATTGTTTAACTAGGAATTATTATTATTTGACATGGGATAGTATGAGCAGACTATAATATTAGATTTTGACTATAAACCCATTTCACTTTTTTTTCATTCTCTCGAGTGCGTCATTAATATACACCTGGCATAATGCTGGTAACAACATATTTTCATTTCATGCACAATTCTCAACAACCTCGTCGTCATCATCATCATCATCAAAGACAAAAATTTTCATGAGAAGATTCTTTACGTTATAAAAGTTACCAAATGCTATTCAGTATATAATTCTTTTAAGCTTTTTTAACTTGGTTGGGTATTCAGTATATCTATATGCAAAACAAAAGAAGATTTTAAACACATGATGATATATGAACCACGTACACACATACGGGAATAATGTATGAAAAAAAATGAAGAATCCTTCAACAGTAGTTTAGTTGTAAATGTTGTAGTAGTAGTGGTCATATGAAAATTACACCTTGATTTCTTTTCAGTCCATCATGATCCGTCCGTCAGTCCACATCATTTTGATGATGATGATGAATACATAAAATATTCCTTTTTGTCTTTCATTCATTCATAACAATCAGTTATTTTGTAATGTGTTACTGTCTCTGAGCTTTTGACAATTCAAAGTTAGAAAAAACTATCCACTGCCAGTATTTTTTAAATTTTTGTGAACAAAAATTCGATTATTGTTTTTTGAAAAATGGAAACCAGAGAACAAGACTGTGTTTTTTGTTGAGTAATACAAAAAAGATACAAGATCATTTGTTTGTGATATCACATAGTTTATAGTGTTTTTGTAGGAAGTTATTGTTTCGTGTATTTTTTATAATATTGTAATACTAAAGAGACGAAAGGGTTGCTGTGCAATACTACTTAAAAGATAATAAATAGTTTGCTCAAATAGTTTTTGTTTTGTTAACATTTGTGCTCAAAGTATTCTTAATTTTGTTAAATAAGTGTTTAAAGTAGTCAGTATTTATATAATATAAAAATCATGACGGATGAAGTATCTCAGACTCCAGCCCCTTCACAACAAAGTCGGCTGGAGTCTTCCGGCGGCTTTCATATCAGTAGTAATAGTAACACTAGCAGTAATGCTAGTAGTGGGAGTAGCACTCCACAACTTCAACAACAAATCGTGCAACCCCCACTTCATGGAAATATGAGGTATATTAACCCGTATCGGAGATTCTCATCTAAAAGGCAATTAAATTATTAGTTAAAAAGGAAGGAGAAGCTTTGAAAACCATAATGTCAATGTGCATGCCATTATGAAAATGTGTCTATGCGTCTTTGTGTCATTCATATTATATGCCATGTGGAACGGGAGAGAACAAAGACGAGAAAAGAGTCTCATTCATGTCTTGCAATATAGGCGTATGTCAAGATACTGTGTTCGCGCTGATTGGCTTATTGAATTGCATATTTGCATGGATTGGTTTTTCATTTCATGCAGCGTCATTTTTATCATATGCATTTTTTATACAGATATTTTTCATAAGAAACCAAATACATATGTTGTAGATTAAGTTTAAACCTGAAAATGATACTATTGATTTTTAGATATAAAAATTGCCATAAAAACCATCGTTAATATTTAACTTGTATTACAAAACCATAATTAGTTCATTATTAAAAGCTATTCTGGCTAATTTATGCATGATATGCTGAACTTTCAGTTGGCGTTTTTGGCTAGGTTTTGTTCGTCACTGGTGATTTCTTGGAATGTCTGCAATGGTGGGCGAGATTGAAGGGTTTTCATGGAACTCGTTAACTGTCAATTGTGCAAAAGTACCAAAAAAGGCCTCCACTTCAAAAATAGCTTTTCGTTAGAATCATAATTCATGTAAACTGCACAAAGAATGTTCAACTCAGGAAATACTGTTGGGTTTTAACGGTTGAGAAGAATAGACAAGTAAAATATATTTTAAAATGAAAGATTTTTTAACACGATTTAAAATAAAAACATTCAGTTAGTTTTTCAGATTAATCATTTATAAATTCTAGTCGTCAGTGACAACACCACTTTCATTACCATGGATATCTTGTCATAGCCTCTGAATAACAAGCAGTGTAATTTTTAAATTTAAAAAATTGTAAAGTATTTTAAATTAATTTGATATTTTTTAAAATTCACAAAAAGTGATTTTTAAAGAAGATATTAGTGATTATTAATTTGACAGCTGTAATTTAAAATATTAAAAGTGGCGCTACTTTTTGAAATTTAAAAATTCGAATTTTTCATCAGTTGTTTTTAAATTAAAATATTTTAGTATAAAAAAGCAGTTAACAGAAGTGTTTAGTTAATTAACGATCATTATGAAAAATGTCAGGGAGAAAAATAACAGTGTGTGTAACAAATGTCATCGATTAGGCAAAGACAAAGGGTATTAATTAAAGAATTGATTGAATTATAATTATATGTTGTATGTGTTTTTTATTGTTTTTTAAATAATTTATTGACTTTAACATGTTTGGCTATGTTTTTGATTGTTCACAGGCCAAGTATGTCGTACGGTACAATGCTTCGTGATAGTAGATTTGTGGACTCGAGGGACCTGAGTTTCGCCACGACGGAGGAGCTGGTGAAAAAGCTAGGTGGAACTAGAAATATCAATAAAGTGAGTTTTACGAAAAATATTATTGAAATCTTTAATGCCGTTAATAAAACTGGAAGTAAGTTTTAATGTTCAAATCTTAATTGCTTCCCCATCTAAAGTCACTATGGCTGAAGTCTTTGAAGGCAAGTTCCCCTTCAGTGAGCACTCTGGACATTCGACGGGTGACAAGCTGAACCAAGTCTATCAGGCTTGCAAGACCACCTTAGAAAACATTTTCGCAGGCTACTGTCTACCCGACCCCTATTTTAGCCAGAAGGTCAAGGAAATCATTGAAAAGTTTATGAAGGCCTTGAGAGATCCAACATTGCCTTTGCTAGAGCTCCAAGAAGTCATCTCATCCATTTCTGGCCGTATCCCTGCCACTGTGGAGAAGAAAATCAGAAAACTGATGACCCTATATGCCAGCAATATCACCTCAGTCCTTGCCCAATTTCCAAGTCAACAAATTGCCAGTGTGATTGACAGCCATGCAGCCACACTTCAAAAGAGAGCCGACCGTGATGTCTTTTTCCTCACCACTCAAGGCATTGTCCAGCTTGTTCAAAGGTACAGAAATGGAATTCGAGGGAGGATGAAGTCCGCTGTACAAGAGTTGCTCCGTACTTACCTGAACGTTGAGACCCAGTTCCAGCACGGCCACTATGACAAATGCGTCTCTGCCCTGAGGGAGAAAAGCAAGGATGACATGCAGGCTGTGACATCATGCATCTTTTCACATTACCAAGTAGCCAAAAAGAATATTGTAGTCACCATGTTGATTGACCACGTCTGGGCAAACGAGCCTGGTCTCACAGATGAACTTGCAGCCATCTTAAACGAGCTCACTGGACTCAACCGTTCAGAAAACTCCCGTGTGGCCCTCAGAGCCAGGCAAGTTCTTATTGCTGCTCATCAACCAGCCTATGAATTACGCCATAACCAAATGGAATCCATTTTCCTCTCTGCCATTGACATGTACGGCCATGACTTTCACCCAGAGAATCTTCAAAAGCTCATCATGTCAGAGACTTCCATCTTTGACGTGCTCCATGACTTTTTCTATCATCACAATGAGGCTGTACGTATGGCTGCTTTAGAAGTGTACGTGAGGAGAGCTTACACATCTTATGAGCTCACATGTCTCCAGCATCAACAGCTCTTTGGCTCACTCTGCATTGTCCAGTTCCAGTTCTTGCTCCCATCTTCCCACCCCAACAGAATTCCTCACAACAGGGTCAGTGCCAACCAGCTCCCACATGTCCCATCACTGGATGAGATGCAATACAGTGAGCTCCCTCTTCAATTGGATGACTGCCAGAGAACAGGTATCATGGCTGCATTTAGCAAGGTTGAAGAATTTGAAGCTGCTTTTGACGACCTCATGGAGCTCTTCATCTCCGACTCTAGACCAGAGTCACCAAAGAATATGGGTGGTACTGGGGATGATGACATGAACAAGCAGGGCCTTTCCATTTCAATCAGCTCAAGCTTCAGTGACGTCGGGATCAACATTAACGATTATGAACTGAAGCCAGCCGAGCCTATTCACATTCTCAACGTGGCACTCAAGTTGGAACAGCTTTATGATGACAACCAACTGAGCGAGCAGTTTGCAGCATTTGTGGCTAAGAACAGGGAGACACTCTTGGAGAAGGGCGTCCGTCGTATCACATTTGTCATCTTGTGCAAACGCCAGTTCCCCAAGTTTTTCACATACCGAGCAAGAGATGTTTTTGCTGAAGACAGGATCTACCGTCATTTGGAGCCAGCATTAGCATTCCAACTGGAAATCAATAGGATGCGCATGTACGACCTTGAAGCACTCCCAACATCCAATCAAAAGATGCACTTGTACCTGGGCAAAGGCAAGGTCCCTAAAGGGCAGGAAGTGACAGACTACAGGTTCTTCATTCGTTCCATTATCCGTCACTCTGACCTGATCACCAAAGAGGCCTCGTTCGAGTACCTGCAAAACGAAGGGGAGAGATTGTTGCTGGAGGCCATGGACGAGCTTGAGATTGCTTTCTCACACGCCCAAGCCAAGAAAACAGACTGCAACCACATTTTCCTCAACTTTGTACCCACCGTCATCATGGACCCAGGAAAGATTGAGGAGAGTGTGAGAAACATGGTTTTGAGGTATGGACCACGGCTCTGGAAACTGCGTGTGCTCCAAGCTGAGCTTAAGATGACAATTAGGATGACACCCACCAGCAAAACCATGCCCATTCGCCTCTGCTTGGCTAACGAGAGCGGATACTATTTGAACATCAACTTGTACAAAGAAGTCAACGATCCAGTTAGTGGCCTTATCAAGTTCGAATCTTTCGGCACCAAACATGGACCCCTCCATGGATTCCCAGTGTCCACCCCATACAAGACTAAGAACTATCTACAGCAAAAGAGATTCCAAGCTCAGAGCAATGGTACAACTTACGTTTACGATTTCCCAGACATGTTCCGTCAAGTCCTAGAGAGAGTATGGAAGGAATACAAGGAGCTAAACCCAGATAACACCATCGAGCCACCAGCTCAGCCCCTACAATACATTGAGCTCGTTTTGGATAGTCAGAACCAATTGGTGGAACAGAACAGGACAGAAGGAGAGAATGACATTGGAATGGTTGCCTGGAAAATGAGGCTGTTCACCCCAGAATTCACAGATGGAAGAGATATCATTGTGATAGCTAATGACATCACCCACTTGATCGGCTCCTTCAGCGTTCGGGAAGATCTACTTTTCCTCAAGGCGTCAGAACTATCCCGACAAATGAAAATCCCAAGGATTTACCTGTCTGCAAACAGCGGTGCTCGAATTGGTCTGGCGGAGGAAATCAAACACTTGTTTAAAATCAGTTGGGAGGATGCCTCAGATCCGGAAAAGGGATTTAGGTACATTTATCTTACGCCTGAAGACTACTCCAAAGTTGTCAACATGAACTCTGTTCGTGTTCAGTTGATTGAGGATGAAGGGGAGTCCCGCTACAAGGTTACTGGCATCATTGGCAAGGAAGATGGTATCGGCGTGGAGAATCTTCGTTATGCTGGTATGATTGCTGGAGAAACTTCACAAGCTTACAAGGAAGTCGTGACAATGTCCATGGTCACCTGCCGTGCAATCGGAATTGGAGCGTACTTGGTCAGGTTGGGACAGCGTGTGATCCAGATTGAGAACTCGCACATTATTCTCACTGGCTATGGTGCCCTGAACAAGTTGTTGGGAAGGGAGGTCTACACTTCTAACAACCAGTTGGGTGGTATTCAGATCATGTACAACAATGGAGTGTCCCACAAAACAGAGAGGCATGACATGGAAGGCATCTACTCACTCTTGAGATGGCTCTCATTCTTCCCTGCATTCAAGGGTGGTCCACTGCCCATCCTTCCGTCTGTGGATCCTGTTGAGAGAGAGATTCAGTTTTATCCCACCAAGACGCCATATGACCCAAGGTTCTTGTTAGCTGGACGTCCTCATCCAGGTATGCATTTAAAGCATTTGTATACTCATATACGAATTGTTTAATTGTCCTGTTAATCATACTCATTCATATTTGATTGTTCGATAATTTAGTTAATGCAAACGAATGGGAGTCTGGATTCTTTGATCATGGCACTTTTGATGAGATCATGAAGCCATGGGCTCAAACCGTTGTCTGTGGACGTGCTCGTCTTGGAGGTATCCCAGTTGGTGTGATTGCAGTTGAAACAAGAACTGTTGAGCTCAACTTGCCTGCAGATCCAGCTAATCTTGACTCTGAAGCTAGGGTAAGTAAATTGGAAGTAAAGGAGGCATCTAATTAACTAAAATGTATCAAAAATCATTTCAGTTTGTAAAAATATTTATTTTCTCCTTTCAGACCGTTTCTCAAGCTGGTCAAGTCTGGTTCCCCGACTCAGCCTACAAGACAGCTCAGGCTATTATGGACTTTGGCAAAGAAGACTTACCTCTCATTATCTTCGCTAACTGGCGTGGCTTTTCTGGTGGAATGAAAGGTGAATTGAGTTGTTTATCCCACATTTTACATTATAATTTTTGAATCAAAACTCTGTTATATCAAAACTTTTTGTATTTTGTAGATATGTATGAACAAGTCCTTAAATTCGGTTCCTACATTGTCGACGGATTGCGCGAGTACAGTCAACCAATTCTTGTATACATCCCACCTTTCGGTGAGCTTCGTGGAGGAGCCTGGGTAGTCATCGACCCTACAATTAATTCCAAACACATGGAAATGTATGCAGACACTGATGCTCGTGGTGGTATTTTGGAACCTGAAGGTGTAGTCGAAATTAAATTCCGTATGAAGGACTTGCTCAAATCAATGCACAGGTAAATTGCTTCATAACAATTAAAGAGTTTTCTGTTGATCGTCAAATGCTTATGAATTGTTTTTAAATATAAAATTTTAATTGATATTCTTAGACTGGACCCTGAACTTCAAACAATGCGTTCACAACTCGCAGAGGCTAAGCCAGAAGAAAAAGTCAAACTTGAAAAGGCCATTCAGGAACGTGAGCAGTTCTTGCGACCATTGTACCAACAAATTGCCATTCACTTTGCTGACCTTCATGATACTCCTGATCGAATGCAAGAGAAGGGAGTTATTCAGGTATGTAATGTATAAGCTCAAACAAAATGCGTTCAAACCTGAAAAAAATGTGTTCATGAATTTTTAAATTTTTTTTATATAGGATATTGTACCTTGGAAGCAGGCCCGTACAACCTTGTACTGGCGTTTGAGACGTCTCCTTTTGGAAGACTCTGTCACAAAGGATATACTCAAAGTGCGTCAATCTCTTAGTCACGGACAGGTTAAAGTCATGCTGCGCCGTTGGTTCATGGAGGACGGTGGTGCCATGGATGTCTGGGAAGATAATAAGCAAGTTGTAGAATGGCTGACCAATCAACTTGATGAAGCCTCAGAAAAATCTGTTATCAAAGAGAATATCCAGGCTTTACGTAGAGACGCTGTCACAAACCAAGCCAACATAATTTTGCAGGTATATATGAATTACTTAATATAAATCTATGATAACATATATGTATACTTGGACAAGTATCTAAAATTCCATATTATATTCACAGGACTTCCCCGAATTCGCAATCGAGTCTGTAGTCCGCTTACTCCAGCACATGAACCCCCAACAACGATCAGAAGCGATTCGAGCTATTTCCAAGATTGAAGACGTAGGCCCAGTCGAATCAACTGATCATGGAGACAGTTAATGCTCATATCTTTTAAATACCACGTAAATATTTTAAGTATACGGTCTAAACGGAAACTATGAAAACGGGCATCCACATCAACAAACACACTCTTAGAACCAAAAACAGCTTTAAACTTTTAAAAACTATGAACCATCAATGAGAATACCTTACCCAGAGAATATATATATCAAATCTATTTACTTTATCATATAAGTGTACACAATTTAATACACATGATTACAACACAATAATATATATATATACAAATTTTACAATACGTTAACTAATTTACATACTATAATTACGGTTAAAAAACTATATTATACAAAATATATATATTTCGTGTCATATATTATGTACATCATGACGTTAAGATGTTATAAATAATCATGTTTACCAATTTTTCAAATTCCTTGTCACGAAAATAAATAATCTGATATTTACTTAAACTAATATGTCGTACGATATATCACAATATATTAAATATACTATGTAAAATAATGTATTGTGTCGCTTAAGCATGGTTGTAAAATCGAAAAACTCGCTTCTAGTTTCGTACAATAAAATATCTGTTCAAGTCATCAAAAAACAATTAAAATTTAAAAACAAAACAATCATTTTTCAATCATGAAATAATCATAAGCTGCTGAATTGTTATTTTCTATGCACACTGTCCAACCGTTGTCTTACAGTGCCCCAAAAATAGTGCGGGAATTCAATTTTCAAAAATTTACAACTTTAGACGAGTCTTTTAATATTTTTAGACGACGAACGAAGGACAATCCTTCATTTCTCTAGTCAACTCACACGTTTCTGCAACTCCTTCTATGTTGTTGATAGACAACACTCATTTGCAAACGTGCTGTTGACGGGTGAGGGTGGGTGAGATAAGTTTGTAAATTAGTCTTTGTAAATAATTAAAGTTGTTAATTATCCTGTACATTTAAGTTAGTCTTGTGTGCTAATTAAGCCTTTTTAGAAGATTTGAGATTAAAATTAAGTGGGGGCATTTAACCGGGAGAGTTTAATGAGATAGCCTGGTTGTTAAATAGGACAGTTGGTGGTGTCAGCTGATTCGTGAAGGGTGAGTGTTTTTTGGATATTTTGTTGTGATGAAAGGATTTGAATGGGTTTAAAGAGTTATTTATTAATTTTTGGGTTTTCAGGTTGTGTGAATATTGAAAAGTGAGAAATAGGAGTTATGGCGACTTGTACTACTACTGAAGAGAAGAAGAAGGTAGAGACTGGTCATGATTCTGAAGGGGAGTTACGGACCACGGCGGATGGGGACAATGGAGAGTTACCGGTCACGGAGAATGGAGACAATGGGGAGTCAGAGGGAGAGTGGCTCACTACTGAAGGGGAGACGGAAGATGAGAGGAGGAGTAATAAGCAAGACGCGGAGTCACCTTGCTCGAGTGTTGAATGCGAGTCGGCTAATGAAAGTGAGATTGAAGAAATATTGAGAAGTATGAATCGGGACAATAACAAATATGATTGGACCACTATGGCGATTAGAACAGGGATCACGACAGTTCTCTATCCTACTCAAATGACTCAGATTTTGATGCAGGTATAGTGTAAGACGTAGTTTTTGCAATGCTTTATTTTGGATAAACAGAAGTTTACTAGTAAGATGTATTTACTTTGTTGTCATAGGTTGGCTACGAGCCATTCCCTCCTAGGATGAGTGTGACTTTGCTGGGCCGACCTTGTTTGCTACTGCCGAGTACTGCCACTTATTGTAATTATGTTTTACTTAATGCGTTTTAGTTAATTTATAAATTGGTTCTTGGTGGGGTGGTAGTAGGTATTTATCAGGTGGTTGTTTACTTTCATAGTAAGATACATTTATGCCGTGGATGGACTAAAGGGATGCTTCCGGGGGCTGTGCCCACGTATAGTACAGCAGCTTCTGTTTGGCTATGTTTTTGATTCTACAAGGTGCTACTTCAGACGTCGTCATGTTAACTCATTGGTGTCTAAAGCTAGGGCTCTGGAAGAAAGCATGGAGGTTCCACTTGTTGGGGACGATCGCCGGAGGCAGAATGATGATAGTGAAGTGTCAGAGTCTGGAGGCGTAGGGTGTGTTGACCACTTTCGAGAAGTGCTACACGATCTTGGGTCTAAAATAGCAGCTATAGTTGTTAGTTATCCAGTTCATGTTGTAGTTGTTAGAACTATTGCACATTTTGTTGGGCGTGAACACTGTGTTAGGTAAGTATGTGAATTTAAAAATAAGACTTTATGAAAATATGAATTTTGTATTCTTGTAATATTTGATATATTGTTGGTATTTTTGCAGAGATAACATTCTAAGGGAAATTGTGGCCATATACAAAGATTTCGGAATTATGGGATTTTATCGTGGAATCGTTCCTAAGATTTTAGGGGAGTCTGTTCAAACACTGACTGTAGGTGCTTTAGCGTACTTCGTAAGCAATCAGGCCCCCGGGATTGAAGTTCGATCCTTGCTTAACTTATCGTTTTCGGTAAGCGTATAGCTAGTAATAATAATATATGCATGTAGTATTTTATATATGATCGGATTTCTAATTCAGCTTTCCCTATTTTGACAGATTCTAGTATCTGCCTGGTCATACCGGTTTTCCGTGGTCTCTAACACTATGGCTGTCAACCAGAGTTGGTTGGTTGCGTAAAACTTACTCAGCAAAATTCCTATATCTTTAATAAATTATACCAAAAAGGTTTAATGCATTATCTGTCTGATTTTAGTCTAAAAATTGGACAGCCACCTATCCAGCCCGCGTATGACAATTGGATTCATTGTTGGCGAGAGCTTCGAGCGCGCAACATTCTGAGCCGAGGCAGCAGCTTAATTTGCCGGTATTATACTGGCCCAACTTCCTTCGTCAACGGCATCCGAGAGCCCCGAGATATCTACTTCGGACCGAATCATCTCTGCCTACCGTTGGCTAGGTGAGTTTAGTTTATTAAGTTAGTAACTTTACAAGAGTATCGTAATAGTCGAAAAAATATTTGATGCACATAAGTTTGTAAAGACAAAGCGTTATCGCAACATTTATTCAGAGAAAAAGTCTATGACTTTTTACATAATTTATTTTCGAAATATTATGTATGTGCGCATGAGTAGGTGTCGTTTTTGTAGTGATGTTTTGTATTATTATGATTTAATCGTTCCCTAATATGCTTTACCCTAAAAACAGTCTAGATCAAGCTCCAGCTTTACACCCGCTTCTACATTGTACTCAATCTCACATACTTTTTTCTTTCGCATGGAGTTAAAGTATATATATATCCTCGGTATGTCTATGACGCACTCATATCTTTGTGTTTCACGCTTGATCTTTTGTAGGCATTGTTTTTTTTACAATTGTGAGTTGTTTTAATTAATGTAATGTATGACTACTTAACAAATTACGACTATGAAAATGTTCACTGCTCTATTGTTCTTTACAAAAATCAAATTGCGTGATACATAATAAATGTAAAATAAAACACACTCCTGTAAACATACTAGTAACCAATAATGTAAGAACTTACATGACTGTTTTAAGTAATCTATTCTAATGTCTTCAATGTTACAGTGAATCAAATATAATGATGTTAATGATATTAAACGAAACATGCTTTGTACAACCACGCGTTTCCTTTTGTCTTTGTAATTACTCCTTTACATATCTCCATCATCATATCACAATTTTTTCATACTTCTTATTATTCTCCTCTTATTAGCATACATTTTACACATCAATTAGTCTTTGTTTAAGCCACACATGACACAAGTATCGTAAATCTCACCAAAGTTCATGTCAACCTTACTCATCTGAACAGGTTTTATCCCAAGAAAAAGCAGTATGACATGACAACGAGCATAGCTCTCATATACCATCCTCACGCTAAAAAACCATTTCATAAAAAATGTGAACCATAGTATGCCATCATCATGCCATAGCGTAAAAAACACCATGCCGAAAAAACCATTGTGAAGGAGCGCTGCCTGCTGCTGCTAAAGTAAAAAGACCCAAGACGACGAAGAAGACGGAGAGAAAGCACTTCATATTATATAGCATGCTTTTGCTAACTATAACATTGCTGCTATGTTGCTCTTCTATCAGAGAGAAGGAAGTAAAGAATATGATCATGGTATGCTATGTATTAGATAGAACGACTTGCACACTTGAGCTACTCGTGTAAATTCATTCTTGCTCATGTTCAAAAAAAAACTTTTTTAGTTGAACGTCTCTCCTCAAATTCATTTATTGTTATGATCATGTCCACCACACACACACCACTTTTGAACAAGTCACATTTAAAAAATTAATTGTACGTGGGTGTTGATGTTCTAATTGTTAGCAAGTTGTTTAGTTGATTTTTTATCAGTTTTAACTACATCAGAGAAATTATATACAGAGTTTAGTAGGAGGAGGGGAGTACATGGAAGAAGAGGGGAGGATTTAAAATAAAAGGTGGACACCACGAACAAGGAAAGAGGTTGAAGGTGGTAGTGAAAGGTTGAAAATACTCGGTTAAAACTGTGCATAAAATTTTTAAAAAAACCATTAAAATATTGTGTGCCTAAAGTTATCTCATTTGCTTATCACTTACAAAAAAATGACACAAGTATAAAAAATAAGGTTGACAACAGCTGCTCTGTAATTAATAAGGATGTGTGTGTGTTCCTTTTAAAAATTAAATTTTGTTACCGGTAATTATTAATTATAGTTAGTATTTTATAAAGATCTGGTCTGAATTGTTATCTGGTCTCAATAGTCAGCTGGTCAGTTTGGTTTTTATAGTTTTTGTAAGTGTTATCAGCTGTTTTGTGGTGCTCTTGAATTAGTTCCCTTGTCTGTTGCCATAACAATACAGTATTTATGTTTACCCTTGTCTTGTCTTCTGATTAAGTTAAATGAGCAGCGCGTCACATTTTCCTTGGCGTAGATAACAAATTGGAGCTGCTATGCCAGAGTCTCTCAAGTCATCACGTTTCCCACACGCGTGCTCCTCTTATCCAGCTGTAGTTGTGTGAATTGAAACACTTTAAAAAGTTAGGCAGACATTTAAACCTGGTTTATTGTAGGTGTTGTTCGAAAATGTGAAGTGTTAAAGAGATTGGAGTTGTGTGTGTGTGTGGAGTTGGTGAGAACTCAAAAAGTGAATGTAAATTGTGTGTTGGGCGTGAAGTGTGCAGCTGGAACAATCAGAAATAATGTGAAGAGGGCATCAGGGACTTATTATAGGTGATAATTTTGTTTTGGAAAATAGTGTACGAAGAACCTGCAAGACTGAGAGAAACTCTTGAGAAAGATATTTTGAAAAATAGTTTATTTTTGTGGAGAACAAAATTTAAGAGGAAAGTTGTAGAGTAGATATTAGTCAAGATGTTTTGGCACAGTGCAGCGAATAGTAATGCGATAGACAGTCTGCTTGATCAGCAGGTAATTATTTTAGTTTATTTGGTAAATCATTTATGGTTATGTGGTTGGGCTGATTGGCTAAATAAAAGTATTTGTTTTATTTGTTGGCTTTTAGGATGTTAAGCTCACCACCATTCTAGATCAAGATGAGGTGCTCATGGAAATTCGGGGGATGAATAAGAAACTCCTTGAATAGTAAGATATCTATAATGGTTTAAATGTAATTGATAAGGTGTGATTAAAGTATTTAATTGTTTTCTTTTGTAACTTTTCAGTCTCACAAGGCCGGAAAGCATGCATGAAATGCTGGATCTCATCACAACCGTACCTTCTGCTGATATACCTTTAGCGGTAATTGAGCTGATTTGGATTTTAAATATGTATTGTATATTGTCGATAAGGTTTCATTAAAAAAATTAGTTCTTGTCAGTTACAACGTGTGTGTTTGTATTGGTTTTAACAGATGCAGTACAAACATCCAAATACAGCTTGTGAAGTGCTAACGTCGGAAATCAGTTTTGCGGAAAAAATTGCAGCTGAGCGGTCAATGATAGAGAAGCTTTTTCACTTCTTTAGAGACTCTGAACCCCCTCTCAATCCCCTTCTTGCCAGCTATGTTTGTCGGGTGCTAGCAGAGGTAGTTGTTCGAAAGTTAGACCAAGTAAGTCAAATAAGATTCATTGAGAAACAGTAAGAAGCAATGAGGTTTTAATGGGTCCTCATTTCGATTTATTTGAACTCTTCTAGAACTGGTATTCCTATCAACTGAATATTATTCAAGTTATGGGCTACCTTCAGACAGAGCCTAACTTGTTGGATTGGTTGCTAAAACATTTGGAAGCTTCAGCAGTATGTGATTTCCTTCACAAGTTGGTGATGAATGTTGAGGGGCATGACATGCGTGGTAATTTGTATGAGGTACGCTGATTCAATCATGTTTTGCAGATGGCGAATAAATACAATATGTTAACTTAGCTTGTTTTCTGTACTTGTAGTGGATGGAGGTTAAGGAACAATTTTTTACTAAGCTGATCAACAGTATGGATAGAACGCATAATAAAGAAGCTCATATGAATATATCCCGACTAGTCGGCGATCTTCTGTTTGCCTTGCAAGATGAAACGTCTTCCTCATCACAAGACCGTTCTATGGATTCTGAACCCTTCCTTCTTGCCTTAAAAAGGTACAGTAATAACTCCAATACAAATAAATTCGACATTTTGAAGTAGGTTACATTTACGGCAGTATTTATTAAATAAATGGCACGTATTTTTTTAGTCACGCTATGTTCGAAAGGCTACTGGACGTAATTTTCGGAGAAGATACCCTTAGTCAGAGCTCCATTGTCTATGGACTGGAAATGCTATTGGCCTTGCTGGGAATTGCTAAGAAGCCTACAAAGCAGAACTCGTAAGAGAACTTACATTATTTTGTTTGTCTGCACTTTCCATAGTAAAATTTCGGGCATGCTGTTGAACAACAATCTCAAAAGTCGGACTTGATATCAGGAGTGTCGATAAAAAAAGGAAAGAGTAAAAATTTGGGAAATTGTAAGAAGTTAAAAAACATTGTTGCTCTTACATTTCCCTAACAGGAACAGAAAGTGCGATCCGATGTATTATAATCCATATTCAAGCACTGATCGGATCAGTCTCACGAAAGCAAAGTCAAACTTGCAAGGCTGGGAGTTATTTTTACTACGGGAACAAGCTAGCCGTACGGGATCAGTGAATCTTGATGACGATGATTTTTTGCCAAACTTAAAGTACCTGACATATAGTATACAGTATCAAACGATTCTACATATCATATAATGACTCTTCATAAATATTAATGCTCTCAGTATTTCTTCTATAAATGCGTGCTTTATAAATTGCTTGGTGGATTTGCAAATATGTATCAATGTAGCTTGAATGTTTATACTGCTTTCACGCTTCTCAGTTGCTTTAAATGTATTGCTTTCTCAAATAATTCGGTTTAACGGATGCATAGTGTCTCGTATATGAGCTTTGCTATAAACAGCAGTTTGCACTTGCACAGCAGCTCTTTAGTTCACCTTGTCGGTTATGGTTTAATATTAATTAATTAATTAATAATAATAACGCCAAGGCAGGGTAACAGCTTAGTTTTTCCTTGTCATTTGTAAAATTCCGTCTAATAAGCTAAATTGTTTATTTTATTTTAGTGATAAACTTTAATATTGGTAACAGTGTTTACTTTTTGGTCGTCAGTTATGAAGTACGAATTGTTTAAAGGGAAAACATTTAAAGTTGGATATTTTACATTAGTAGTATTTTAGAGTCATTAAATTATGGCAATGTGTAGAACAACAAACCTTCATGTCCTTAGTCCTTATGTGACTAAAATGACTGGGTGTATTGTAGGATGTACTGGGTTAGGGTAAGATAGGCTAGGTACTTCGGTAGATTCCCGACTTTTCTACAAAAGGGCCTCATTCTACGAATGGTTTTCATACAAATTGTACAATAACTTCTCTATACACGAGTTCAATGCATCCGGAAAATCTCATTCATTTGAAAAGCGTTGGTCAAATTTTCCAGAGGTCAGACTTGTATTAATTCTGTTTTTTGTGATTTAATCGCTCTTGTTTATCAGGAAAGTAGATACAACTTATGATACTAATGAGGATATCACGTTACCGCATTCAGTTCGGACCACATTGGTTGGCAAGATGCCGACGTTGTTGAGATTTCTCGAGTGCCCTCCAGGTGCCAGCCAACCAATACGTTTGTCAAATGGGATCTTAAACAAACCATTAGGAATGGAAAGACTTGCTATTGTTAAATTTATTGCTCATATAATCACTCTGCATGATGCGGAGTTGAATGATGCTTTGATTCAAAGTGGTGTTCTATCTAAAGTTTTGGTAAGTTAATAAATGGATTTAAATTACTAATATATCATGGTAAATTTTTTAAAAAACATGGATACATTTTAACTGTGGTTTTTTTTAACAGGACTTATTTTGGGAACACCCTTGGAACAATTTTCTTCACCATTACGTGTGTCAAATCATGGTTCAGATTGCCAGAATCACAAGATCTAGTAATTGCGCGAAATTTGTAAGTTCGCTATCAGATGGATATTAAACAACAGTTTTTAGTTTTATAACGTTTAATTAAATTATTGTAATGTGTTTCTTGTAGATTCTGATAGATTACGGTTTTCCTGAGATGCTTAAGGATGCTTTTAGCAATGAAGACTTAAAGTATGCTTTAACACCCATACGAGCGATTGATATCATGTTAATATGAATGTATATATGATTACCAATATGCTTGTTAACAATTCACAGATGTGGCTATAAGGGACACCTTGCCAAAATGGTTACTGCTTGGATCGATTGTTTAGCAAATAACGAGACTGTGAAAACTTTATTTCCACAGTTGGATGAGGCTAAGCCGGAGTTTAGAGGGACGTTCCAAAAGTTCTACGAAGAGAAGTGGAATGCTTATCATGAGAAGTCAACGCAATTGCTGGTAAGTGCTTCAACGCAACCTAAGTAGGTTACTAGTATTTGCTTGCGTTACTTTTTAAATACATATGTTTATCATTGTCAAAAAACTGTTTTAGGCTGGTGCTCCACCTCCAACGTCTGGCGTAAGCATGTCGAATAACACTCACAACTATGAGTCAGATCCAGGTGTAACATGGGATGTAAGTAATAAACCGTGATTTTAGCCGTGCTTGATAGTATTTGATATGGTGTTACTCCAATATTACGAGAAAGCAACAGGTTTTCCCAAAATGTTTTGTTACATTCGAACGTTTCTAATTTTTTAGAGTTCATCAGGAATAGCAATGAATGCTGACAATGATAACGACTATTATGAAGCTTCCAGTAGTAATTTTGGGTACGTATGCAAATTACACATTTTTCATAATCTAACCTAATTTTTCATGCGAAATATGTAAGTGTTTCTGGCTACTATTATTAAGATCAACGGATCGCTACGACGATGAGAAATCGAAAGCTATTTTCGAAATGTTTTGTTTTGAGCGCACGAATTCTGGCGAGGATGAAGATGAAGATGCCTCGTTTAGTAGAACTGATGATGGACTGATCCCTGGTTCCGTTCCGTATGATCCCAACCAAGCTGATGATGATACCAATGAAGAATTAGGTGAATGAAATAATTTTTGATAGTAGTAGTTGATATAAACACTTAATACAAGAATGATGTATACCCCTTTGGGTCCATAGAGTGATTCGATGAATATTGACCAATTGCTAGATAGTACCTGACTATTTGCTACAAGCTATTGCAAAATCGTTGCTGAACCAAATATTTGATTGAGTTTAAAAAGTACCGTGTCTTATTATTTGATTTCCACTTAGAATGGAACAATCCAACTATATTCCTGAAGCGGCTAGAGGAGCAAGAGGAAATGTTCAATCAACTCGCATTAAATGGAGCTTTGGGAGATCCAGCTGGAAACGCAGTGTCATCTGATTTCATAGCTAATCCATGGGCTGGGCAGGAAACTGTTCAAGTCGACACTTCAGATCCCTGGGCCGCGTTTGAGTTTAATGAAGACGCATCAGCCGGGGCGGGTGATAACTGGGCAAAATTTGACCAGTCCTTCCCTACAACAACAGAGTTCGGTGATTTCAGCAACGCAGCTGATATTTTCCCGGCAGCATTAGCAGCTCAAGAACCAACACCACCGGTCTCTACAAGTTCAAGTGCTATATCCCCTCCTCAGCCGCAAGAGGATACGAAACAGGATCAGCTTTGATTCTGGTGGTATCGCTTAAATTTGTCAATGCTTCTACCACCTCTAGTTTCTCGGCTCGTTGTGATGATTGTTTTTTTAACAAACGGGTAGGGCAGGGTTGATATTTTATCAATATTTTTTAAAAACAGGAGTGCAGTAAGTAAAATTAGGGTCGCCCACCAAGTCATTTATAGTGTTAACATTTTACTGGGATGATCTCCCTTCGTATATATTATTTTCCTATAGGTTAATGATTGTTGTTAGTTAAATATAACTGTGGGTGTGATTTTTTTAAATTCTGGTAGAATGTTACAAGTCTCAAACATTAATTGTTGTTACTGTTGTTAACTTTGGTAGTTAAAAATTGTATAATTTTAATCCAACAATTTATATCCCTACAATCTGCTCAGTTATACCGAAAGAAAGCAAAAATTGATTGTTTAAAATTGTCCAAATTTTTAATCAAAAAATAATACAAAAAAGAGAATATTTAAAAAACACCGTCCTACTTATGCATACATTTAGTACTCATCTTGTAAAGAAGGAAAAATAATGTGTGTTACTCTTGAATCTAGTGACTTAATAATTGACACATCTTCTATTTGTTAAAAAAAGTTTTGTACTATATATAGTATAGCAGCGAAGAAAACCCATGTAATTAGTTCGTTAGAATGTGATGCGATGTAGTCTTATATCCTGCTCATCATCGGCAAGAGATCAGTCAGTCAGTATTAACTAACCCCCACTATATACTTTCTTAAATAATATGAGTCTCCTGTATCCTTAAGTATATATTTACAGCGTAAAAGTATAAATCTCCTTTTTCGAAAAAGAAAACAAAACACCAATGCTATTACATTAGTGCCACACAGAGCGTTATATAAGAAAGTAAAATGGTTGCTACGTTTATTTGCATAAAAATGTGCTTTCCAGTGACATACATAATATATAATTTTAGGTTAACTGTATTTATCATAAGTATTGTAACTTAAATATTATGCATCGCAAGGCCAAGCCAGTAAACTATAAACTAAATCGATTGATACTCTGTAAGACAACCAAAAAAGCGCTAACTTTCTTCTAAATCAGCTAAAAACAAGTCTTGAATTTCCGTTATTGTGTCGCAAACTAGTGGGAAAACAATGCTTATGCGCTATTAACGCTATTTATTATATGAAAACTAGTGTGTACATTATATGAAGGGGATTAAAGCAATAGTTCAGTGAACGGCTGACATTTAATGAACTTCAATTCCTCCTCACAGTATAATCGGTGAGCAAGAAATATAATGATGGCCATCGAATAAAAAACAATGAAGAAAACCCCCGTGTTAGTGTGTTCTTCTCTTTAAAATAAGAATATGTAGAGAAAAATGACTCGTGTCTTTGTGTCGTCAAACGAGGCCTTTACAAAAGAGCTCAAAAAGAAAAAAATCATCAAAAAATCTGCAATTTGATTTGATTCTTTTTGTGTCAAACTACTAAAAAGTAATGTGTAGTAAACTAAATTTGCTGAACAATATCATTGAATGATAACAGAATGGCTTTTCTGAAATGATTGAATAATATTGGTTGAGAGATACGATACAAAAACGTTTAAATTAGGTTTAAAACAGCATACAAATAGTGTGTAAATGGGCTTGTCTGTGACAACTCAAGATTGTTTTTTAACAAGTATGTTTGTATTGTTACAAAGTATAAATCAGTGAGAATTCACAAGTTTTCCATCAGCACACTCACTCACACAAACATATATACAATTATAATATACAGTGTACACAATAATGAATCAATCAAACACAAAAATACACTTTACTTGGAAAATGACAAACAAACAGTAACACAAGTGCGCAAGCTGTTATAATTCACGCATCATAAAAATTCATAGATAATCTAGACCAGGAATTCTTTCTGTGACACAACAGCTCGATCGACTATTTTCTGCAATGAAGCTCTTCCTCAACTGCACTTTCCAAACTATAGCTTTTATTGTAAAAAAAACTGTCAACGCATAATATATATTGTAGTATTGTATCATTTAAAACGTATGAAAATTAATTACACTTTTTGGACTTAGATGATAAAGGAATCGATTATTATTATAAATCGATGAGAGTCAATCTGACTTGGGATTGTTTTTGACGGTTCGATTCATGTTTTAAAAATGTAATATTTTTTATTAGTAGAAATCAAAATAATATAATTGTTACTAGCAGCCAACCTTGGTAAATATAGGGATATAAGCTATATATAGTAGGATGGAAACCAGTGTACCTTGTACTCGTACATATTATACTATACTTTTAGATAACAAAAAATATGACGGGGTTGGAGAGATAAGCTCAGAATTGTCATAATCATCTCAAGAAGTATCATAAAAAATTGTAGCCTTAAATTTACTGTTTAGCTGCCTCACAGTTATGTTTTTGTTTTGTACGGGTAACTTTGTGTTTTCAGTTAACTTAAAAAGCTTTATACTACGAACTGCATGCATTTGGGCATAAAAGGGAAGCAATTGGACAGAACAACAAGTTTGTTTAAAGTTGCATGAAAAATGAAAACCCAAATATATGCTGCCATTGTCTAGCGTCAAATGCCCAGTACAGTTAGCTAACAACAGTCACAGTTTAAAAATAAAGCAAAGGAGTAATGCAAAAAATTAATTTAAACTTTAAAAATGGAAACTATGTTATACTCATGTCTAATTATAAATAGCAATATATACTAAAATGCTTTTTAACTCCTTATTTATAATTTGTTGTATGATGTATATAGTCTGTTTATTTATAAGTCGTACGATTAATTAACTTGTGTATTAATTATTTATTATGGTGCAAGAAAAAACATGAATTGTGTCTTAAGTATGTTTCTGTTTTTTGTAACGGAAAATATATACCAAAGATTTATTTCCTCTGGTTAAACTGTTTTCGTTTCTTGTGATGCTGAAATAGTTATATTGACTAAGAAATACATAATATATATATTAAGTGTTACGTGTAATATGATGGACTGCTAAAAAACTATCTCTTGGTTGATCTAAAATTGTGATTTCCATAGAGTTAGTATATGTTTGTTGATGTGCGTTTGTTTGTGTTTAATAAAAAATACAATGCTACAAAGAAGTCATGCACTAATATTCATAATTTACTGCTTTAAATCATCACGATTAAATTAGCTTTTATACAGCGCAGAAGTTAGTTTTATCCTGTTCCATTTCAATATTCGTTGAGAGCACTCACTATTCTGTATAAAAAAAGTGCACAGCTTCCATTGTTCTAAAATCCCCTTTCCAGTTTTTATATGTTTAAAAATACATAAGATTTCTTCATTGACTTACACATTATCATAATTTATTACTGAGCCAGATTATATAGCCATCACACCCAATAATTTTCGTGTAAATTTGCTCCTAAAATGCAAGTTTATGGTTGAGACCTTTTAATTACATTGAAAATGGTATTGTTCAAAAATACTCCATGGTTTAGCACGGTCTCAGCCTCAATCCAAATCCCATTTTACTACCACACATTCTCCAATCATGGTCACAATTTCTTTATCAACTTTTTTCATTTCTTCAATTCGGTGCATATAACGCACTTTTCCAAAGCCTGAAATTTTAGCAGATTCGAATGAAGGGTTCTCGTGTACATTACATTTAACATATGTAAATATTTATATTTTTTACATTTATGCTTTGTAAAAATATTAAATGCATTTTTATGGACACTAAATTACATTCAAAATTATATGTCATTTCACTCATCGTAAAAACTTGCGTAATAATCATGGTATTTAAATTCTCACCATTTCCAATCGTCTCTTACAATAAGGAGTGATCTAGTTCATGTCCCATTCGCATTACATTACATGCAATTCGAATTGGAAGCCAAATGTTAACTTAGTATTTCAACTCTCTGTTCTCCTCCTCTCTTGTTTTTCTTCTTATTTCTTCTCTCATCTTTCTTCTTTTGCAAAATATTCCCTCTGCAAATAAAAACCTCATTATAATCAGAAGCCACAGTCGCTTCTTCCTTTTTATTTTCTTGCACCTTGGCATGACGTCTGCGCGTTCCCAACAACACCTTTTCGGCTCAGCAGCGTCGCAGCATCGTCATCATCATAAAATAAGCATTTTTATTGACGACGCAGCCATTTATTTTCATTCTCTTCTGGGTTCATGGTTATTTGAGTTCATCGCATCTTACAACAAAAACTCATAATAAGCAGTGAGTGTATATATCAACATCATCAGCGGCAGCGCAAACAGCGTCCTACCCTTCCTATACGCTGCTGTATTAAATGCACTCATCTTATACATACTCTATGATGACGATGATTAAAAAGCGACCTAGCTCGGACACTCACTCCATATAGAAAACACCACCAAACAAGGTATTATGCTTTTAATACACGGAAAGCGCATTTTCATCTGAAACATATTTGCACATTCCAATCTAAGAATGATCTTAAACCCCTTTTTATCTCTTAAAGTAGCATCAACCAAAGTAAACCGCAGTATTAAACTTGTGTATGAATGTCTACTCCATATGCACAGTGATTATTTTCATGAACAAAGTAGTTTGTGTGAAAGCAAACACAGACGCTACTTAGTTATGCATATTATATGAATCTGATTTTAAGATGTAAATTAAAGAGTATGTTT
The DNA here is from genome assembly GCA_027744375.1 of Orchesellides sinensis. Taxonomy (NCBI): domain Eukaryota; kingdom Metazoa; phylum Arthropoda; class Collembola; order Entomobryomorpha; family Orchesellidae; genus Orchesellides; species Orchesellides sinensis. The sequence continues at coordinate 2,000 of JAHZNG010001658.1, read as the reverse complement.
TAGAGAGCAAAAAAGCCGGGACAACATTATTTCATTCTCATCTTGTATCGTTTTACTACGAAGAAGCAGAGTCCAACGTGATTTTCTAGACTTTACCTATCTCATTAGATACCCGAACCGACAGACTTAAGCGCTTAAGATGTTGATTTTTCAAGTAGCTTCTTCAACCGCGCATACATACATATGTTGTATGAAATTCATTGAATGTAGTTTGTGCATACTAAAAATAACAAGGTGAAAAACAGGTGAGTGAGCTGCTGATGATATGATGACGATGGGAAGAGAAGCCCCATCATAATCATCTATTTCCATATGGTGTGTATGTTGCTGATGATGATGACGGCAAAAAGGCATGTGGAAGCGTCTCTATTTCTCTCTTCAACTCACATTTTTTTCGTTTCCTGAACCCACGAACGCGTCGCTCTAGTCGAGAAGCTCCGTCCACGTTTCTGCAACCAACATTTCATGTTCATGCAAAAAATACAAGGCCAGAAAGGGTTATTAGCGATCATATGGAGAACCAGATTTTTGCAAAAACGTAGTTCAAACGTAGGTATGCATTTATGTTGCTGTTGAGATTTTTGCGAGACAAAAGAACAACGTTTTTTGGCATGGCTTGTTTTTGCAAAAATTGCACTGCCCACAGTAAAAAAAATGCTCATATGGCTTGGTGTGGATGTATGGGTATGCAAAAATGTAATGTGTGTATGTATGGCTATATTTTTGCAAAAATAAAGTTAGGTATTTTATATATTATGTTTGTGGGGCTGTATCTAGGATAAAATGAGTTAGATGTGGATGTATAACAATGAAAAAAAAGCATAATAATATTATTATTTCTTACAAACAGCGTCACTAATTATAGGTTTTGCTGACTAGTTTCTGGCGAGCTGGATAAAATGAGTTAGATGAGGATGGTATGATAAGGAGAGGGCTATAACGCAGCGCAAAATGTGCAAGTCCACCTTGAAATGAGGAGAATGACGCGGAGACGCCAATGCCCGCAAAGTTGAGGGAAAAAAAGAATGAATAAAAAGTATCAAGATAAAGCTTAAGGTTGGTAACGTAACGTGTAAAAATGTATAATAGGCAGTTGGCAAAATCTTCCCGTAAGTCCCGTAACCGTAACTATGGTGCATAAACGAACCATACATTTTTAACGGATTACTGGAGTTACGGTAACGTTACGGAAAATATTCTTTTTGTCTAATATAACATGCCATAATATGTATTCATATAAATTAGATAGGTACTCCTTTACCCTGGATATTATTGCATTGCGTTGGTTTGCAAAAGTTTTTTGCAAATAATATAATGGCAAGAATTATTTTTGTACATGATGAAATCACATCGCATTATTATTATAAATTAGGTTTTGTACAGGTTGCGATGCCAAGCCAAGTAGGGAGTTTTATGGCATAAAATAATAAATGAAATGACTGTATTTTTGTTTCATATTATTTTGTTATGTTGCATATCTAGTTAGCCCTTTTGAAATAGGGTAAGAAGGAAAATTAAATGGAATAAGTATGTCATATTAAAATCGTTCAATACAATGGCTATGCAATCTTAGATACGCTTAATATTTTGAACTAGCTTGGCTGGAAAGAGAGATTTGAGTTGGAGATGAGATGGCATACAATTTCCGGCAGGGCAGGAATAATATGATAAGACATAATATGTTGCTATACTGGCGAGTTTTGGTATGTTACAGTATAACCGTCTCTCGTCTTCGGAGAAAGCTCTATTGCTTGCAGTTATAAATTCAAATCTAGCAAAATGATACAGAGAGCAAACACTAATAAATGTTAAAACACATGCCAGGAAATGAAGGAAAAACTCATTACGTGTTTACTCGGTGAATAAAACGACTTACAAAATGAGAATGTCATCAATTCTAACTTCCATTTATCCACCATTGCATATTGCATAAGTTATTCTTAAATTCTTTGAATTCCAGTAAAAATCTCAGTCCAAGTCTAAAAAGCAATGAAAAATAT
>JAHZNG010001657.1:0-13064 GCA_027744375.1 Orchesellides sinensis | reverse complement strand
AAATTGACAATTTATTATCTCATCCTCCTACATCCTTCCGTCATCCTTTATAGATACTCCCTTTGTCTCATTCAGCTTGACTCATCAAAAAATGCTTTGAGGCTGAGGCCTACCAAAAAACATGTATGGTTTCTCTACAAACGGTGAAATTTTTTATGACTACTTCGCAAACATTGTAAAAACTGCTTATAAATAACAAATATAATTAAAACATAAGCTCTAAATAAATCCATACATATCATCATCTTCAGTTATTAGTCTAAATATTTTTGAAAAATGCTTAAAATTGGTAATAATATACTTACAATTAGTATGCCATGACAAATGCGCCATCTGATTCTCACAGTAAAAGACAGACAATAATGCAATGCATCTTCAACAATAAAGCATTTTCATAGCCGGAGTATTTTCGTAGCCTGTGTGTGATTTGATTACACATTGAAACCGGTTGGTCAAGTGGGCGAAGAAGCCTCGACGCCGAAGAAGACGAAGAGTGTAATTACAAAAAATTACTATACATCATCATAGGATGAAATGAAGAGAAGGAAGATAGAGAGATGGCTAAAGAGAGTGTGTTGATCCTCTTCCTCGCAAAGAAAGATGAGCAAGAAGAACAAGTTGATCTTGTTCTTCATCTCGTATGTACATTTTTACTAATACACTACATGCATTATTGTTCCCTTTTTGTATAAAGCTTGCAATAAGAAAGCATTTGCTATGTTTCAGGCTTCTCTTGTAAATATCACCATCAAAACGTCACCTCATCATCACACAAACAGAACAGAGAATAGTAAAATAGGAACACTAGTACATTATACAATACCAGTTTTTTCTTCTATGTTTCATTGGACATCACGCAATGAGTCGTCCTGCAGAAGAATGAAAGCAACGTAAAAACATGCACAAAAAAGCAGCGAAACAATTAACCATGTCATTGTCAGTCTTTGGTTCAAGACACGCATAGACTATAGATTATTAAAGTCCGCTTGGGGCAGAGCGTCGTTGGAAGGTCACGTGCTTCGTTACCATTCCCATCCATGGCACGCACATCTTGATGCTTAAACGGCATTTTTTTAGTTAGTGGGGGAACATCTTCACTTTAATAATTGTGTCAGTAAATGTGTAATACTTCATGTAACATTTAAATATCTCCGAAAATCATGCTCTAATTATTATAATATTCTACTAAAAATTACATTTCGTAAAAAACAGCATGGTACATTTTTCCGGAGACAGACAGACCTGATACTACATAAAGCATAGTAACCTCTGCTCGATTAAGCTTGACTAAATACCACATTCATTCAGGTCTCTATGCAATGCTGAATCACACTCAGACATGCATGTACCACACCACCTTACTTTTTTACAACCTTTTACTACCACAGCAGCAGTACACCAACTGCATATAAACTGGACGAACAGGTACCACACATATTATTATTACACCCTCCTTTCTCTTCCTATCCTATATCCCAAACTTTAAAAAAATAATATTCTAGCCGAGCCCAACATCAACATTGCATTGCATGATTTGGCATAGAACGTCGCATACACAGAGAAAGACAGCTAAAGCCATTGGTAAAAGGCATACACAAGCATATATATTTTCCCCATAAAATAAATTAGTATAAACAAGACACGGCACGGCTTTGAAAAAACCTGTGTTTGACTCTCGCACCGCCGCAATCATCATCGTCATCTCCAGACTCACTCTCTCTCACTCCACCTTTACAATACATTAGCAAGTCAAGCAACATAATATATGTTGAGATTTTTGCTATGCTCCCGTGAAAACCTCTACATACCCACACATATTATTATTCCCTATCCTACCCACGCTATACCCTTCCCTACCTACAGCTACACCTTGCTTGCTTCCCTTCTTGCACAGATTATTATATACGAGTATGACTTGTTGTTGTGTGGCAGCGCAGCCTAGTAGCAGGCGACTTGTTAGCCCGGCTATATAGCCCAAGCTAAACAAGCTCTCACTCTCACTGGTACATACCATTTTTTTTTTTCTTTACAACAAGTTAATACTTTTTTAGCCAGAGAGACACAATCACGGCTACCGTCAAAAAATACATTATGTATATTGCTTGCCTAGCCTAGCCTATTAAAATATACATACATACATATAGATATATATAGTTATATAGTAAATTTTTCGTTGGGACAACTAGGCGACACATACATTGTTCCTATATGAAAAAATATATATCTAGTTTTATTAGACAACATAAAACACACACACACACACAACATAGCAGCCTAATAATATAACCAGAGTAAAAAAAATATTAGCACTATTATGATTATCATCATCATCACCAACATAATAATAGTTGTGTAGTAGTGCCAGTGTAGCACAATAAAAAAATATATTAATTTTTTAAAGGAAGGAAGATCATCTCACTTGTCAAAAATATATAGAGAAGAGTTTGTTGTTATTTGTGTGTTTTTTATTAATACTGACCTCCTCCTGGAAACTGCTCATGTAATTTTGTAGGTGGAAATTAAAAATGGTAGTTTGGAACAGTGTTCCGGTCGGTGTACTTGTGTTTTTTATTAATACTGACCTCCTCCTGGAAACTGCTCATGTAATTTTGTAGGTGGAAATTAAAAATGGTAGTTTGGAACAGAGTTCCGGTCGGTGTACTCAGAAGATTGGAGGGGTTTTGATTGTACTTTGACCGTGTAACTTGTATACGTTGTGGGTGGTTAGCAGACAAGAAGGAGATAGTCAATAGTGGTAGGTCATCATTAAAGTTGTTGTTGGTGTTATCATGATGATAAGGAAAGCTAACAAGAGATTAGTCACCTGTCGTCAGATGCATGATCGGTGACAGGCAGTTGGAGTAAATAAATAGGTGAATGTAGCGTGTGTGTATTTGTCATCATAAAAAAAGAGGAAGTGGCTTTTTGAGCTGTAAACTTGGAACATTTGTCATCATTGCCAGCGGAATTGTATTGAACTAAAGGAGTGGTTAATGAATATTTACATTCCAGTCGGAAGAGTATTAACTGAATTGGCTGTGACTACTTTGGAGAAGGGATTGCGAGTGATTTATTAATTTGCGGGTAAGTTAAGTTGGTTTATTGGGGTGTACGTTTAAGAAAATCGGTAAAATTGAAGATATTTGTTAATATAGGATAGGAAGAGTTAAGTTGCTGTTTAAATTGGTAACAAAGGTATTTTGATGAATGAATGTGTGATTGTTAAGTAAATAATGAATAACCCTGAATGACTGAAAGGTGTAAAGAAATAGATGACAGGATGAATAGTGGTTCACGAAGCGAGAGTCCTGCCCCATCCTCATGCGCCTCTGTCAATGGAACTGCGTCAGGGTCCGGAACAATCCTTGATAACTGTGTGTAAGTCACTGTGTTCTGGCGTGGACACCGTCAACTGTTTCAAATGAGTGAATGATTTGGATTGCCAATTTATGTTTGGTTTCATCATAAAGTTTCTATTTTATAATTTGTTATACACTGACTGATTTTTTGTTGTATTTTTAAGTTTTACTTTGTTAATTGTATGAATGAATGATTGTGGGGATTTGTATGAGTAATCAGGAAGAGGTACTAATCAACTGTTCAATTATACATGTCTATTTTTCTTTGTTTTGTCACGCCACAAAATAACACACACTTTTACATCACAAAAAAAACGACACGTGCTCTCTATACCATCATCGCTGTCACTAAACCAATCCCAACAAACTAATCACGACGTTGACGTGGTTTTGCAACGTTAGTGTTGTAAGTAGACAAGTTACTGAGCAGAGACAAGAGCGGGTAGTCACACGGACCGAAGTTACGTCGCACAGGTCAAAAAACATATTCCCTTTACATTAACTCAATAATTCACTTTTTCACTCTTAAATCTCTTTCTCTTGACTCACTCTTTCATCGCAACTAATTAACATTACAATTATATAGTAGATTTTATTAGAAAACTAACCAACTTTATCTTCTATCGTGTTTTTGTGTCTCTCTTCCAACAAAAGTAGCTAACTCTCGCTCTTCAGTTCAACTCGTGTATCAGTATTATCTTCCGTTGGTCTTAAAAATCGCCAATAAACGATAAGATGTATACAATATAATTGTAATTGTGTTGTATTATCAGTTCTACCTGTGATTGAGTATGGTGTTTAATAAAACTATTTTTAATGTATGATTTGTATTAAGATTATTATTATGTAAGTATAAATATTTTTAGACTCTCGTACTTTCAATATCTTCTTTATTGTATTTAGTAGTGATTGATAATGGAAAGTCAATCTCAGCCTTGTGAATTGTGAATCTATTCTGTGGAATGTCGTCGTCTAAATCTCTGTAATATTATGTATCGGCTATTTTTATGATCTACAGCAATAATATTTTTTGTATAAAAAGTGTAATCAAATTGTTTACAAAGTTTTGTGTGAAAGATGTTAATTTAAATGATTATATTTTGATATAATATGGTATGTATATAATGAGTAATGTATACTAACGTTGATTGTTTGTTTGCTTTTATTTGAACAGAGGGAAAGGACTGGTAAATGGATTTCACACAACTGGAAGATCAGGCATCTCTCGTGGTGTTGGACTTATCGATTCTAACGGCTCGTTAACATTACACGCCAGATCCAATTCACTTGTGAGTAATCGAGGAGCAGGAGTGGGACCGGAGTCAGATTGTCAGACTGGCGACCGAGTGGTATTGCCCTCCCTTCTCACGTTTGCAGACGCCCGAGGGGCTGGAGTTGGTGGTAGTAGTGGTGGACTTTCAAACACTGCCAGTTTGGGACGAGTTTCAAAGCATCAGCTGACCACCACGACAATCACTTCATCGTCTACAAACCGAACCACAACAACAACTACTCTTCAAAAGAATAGAGGAGCTCAAGCTGCTACAGCTTCACCTATCATAGACTCTCCCAACATTGTTGTAGCTGCGAGTGCAGTAGAACGAGGTGGAGTCGCCCCCACCACGTCGGATCATCATCCACACCACTTGTTGCAGATGGGCCCTGATGGTCAGCCAATGGACTACAGCGGAGTACCTCGACCAAATCAAGTGACTGTACCTGGTCCCGACTATGTCCCTGCTGGGGCAGCAGCTGCGTATGGGACCAACCCAAGAACTCATTTCCCCCCTCCCACTAACCCACCCACTGATCATGCTCCGTACGACCCCAACTTAGTCCAGGATCCCTATATTTACGCTACAAGAGGCGTGCCTCCGGATCCAGCAGGTACAACTTTGTTTTCTTCTTCTCTTCTAATTTTATTTATATACATACGAGTTAATTTGTTTGCCGTTTTGTATATTTATATTATTGGGCTTGCGATTTTTTACTTTTTACACCGTATTTTAAATTGTTGTTTTTTGTTTTGTTTTATTTTTTGCACTGTTGTCGTAACTTTTCTGTTGTCGGCTTGTGTTGTGTTTGATTCACACATCGTAAATAAGTAGAGCGCCAGTATGTAAGCCATGGAGGAGGTGATTATGCGGCCTATGGAGACTATGAACAGTATCCAGAATATGGAGACCATGGTGGACAGGAAGCCGGCGGAGGAAGTAGTCGGGGAGGGAGCTATCATCCTAACTATCACCATCATGGTGTTTTTGCAGAGCATGGTGCACCCAGCCCTCAGTCTCCTTCAGATAGATCCAACTCACCTAGTCTTCCTCCAGTGACACCTCGATCTGCCAAAAATTCAGGTAGCCTTTAGTAATCCGATGTGGTGATTGGTCAAATACTAACGTACAAGCTCCTTTTGTGCAATTATAATGCAATCAGACCGCGTCAACTACTAGCTGTGTTTGCTTTGTTTTCTAAGCGTTAAAATAAATACAGAAGGTAAATAAATGACTAATTCATATTTTTTATTCTGGTTAACAGAATACCTGAGACAAGCTGGCGGGTACGTTCAGGCGCCAGGATATGAAGAACTCGAGTCTGGGGCTCCCAGACCTGACTATATGTCAAATGCTCCAAGTAATTCTCATGCTGGCAACTACGGTAAGAAAATAAAACGATCATCTGGCTATGCTCATTATATCGTATATAAATTTAAATAACTGCTACGTTTAATAAGGAAAAATTGTAGTAAAAGTGTACAAATTATTTTGTGTGCCTAAAAGTAGTTAGTTATGGCAGCTAATGAACATATCGTGTACACTGCTTAAAAGCTAATTACTGTTTTGTCGTCAGTAATTTTGTTTGTTTTGTTGTGTTGTTTTTTAATTTTGCTAAAATGTATGTATTTCACATTGATAAAAATGAAACAGCAGGCGTAGGAAATACATCACATTACGGGAACCTTCCTGTCCGTTCCTTTCTCTATCCCGAGCAGAATGATGGGATGATGATGTCAGGGGGAAATAATGGGAATGGAGGGTCTGGGGGTATGGATTATGGGGGAATGGATGGCTCCATGGGACGTCCATCGCCACAATTGCACAATCATCCCTCTTCATCATCGTTCTCCTCACACATGCACAATCATATTCACCACCAGCACAATCAGTCATCTTCCTCCCCTTCTGCAGGCATGCCTCCCGTCATGTCCAATAGCAACAGCAGTATACTCCACGGAGGAGTTGGTGGTAGTAGTAGTAATAACGGAATGGAGTCTCAAACTCCACAGTCCAACTCTAATTCCTACTTAATGGCCAACAATAAACATTTCCGACATCCCACCATGACAGCTTCGTCCAATTCTCTCCTAAACGACGAACAAGAGGCGTCTCCTTCTAATTCCAATCAGCATTTAATTGTCAGTGCAGGAACTTCATCCCCAGGTTGTCCAAATAGCCCATTGTTGTTTGTACCCGTTGTATGCAGGGAATTTGACTCTCGGTGGTGGCTATGGGTTTATTTTTTAATTGATGGTGGTGGTTCTGGTTTCACAACTTGCCGATAGTTTCTAGATTGTCCGTCTTGTCCAAAAATGACGATGATAATACTTCACTATTAGTAACACTTTTTTGCTTATAACTACTCACGCGTTGAATGACGGCTTTAGCTTAAATAACAAATCGGATGCTTTGGGGATTCTATTTTGGTTGGTACTGTTTTAGGTGCTTTTATACTAATTCAAGTTTTGGATTATTTTTGTAGGTGTAAGATGGCGAGACCCAGACCTCCATGAAGTGATTCAGTTTCTGGCAAATCCAAATCCCGTTGTGAAGGCAAATGCAGCGGCCTACTTGCAACATTTGTCTTACATGGATGACCCTGTGAAGGCGAAAACGAGAGCTCTAGGTGGCATTCCTCCCCTTGTAGCCCTGCTCAATAATGACCAACCTGAGGTTCATCGGAACTCTTGTGGAGCTCTTCGGTACGACCAAATTTTGATAGTTTATAATTAACTATAATACATTTTAAATAAAATATTTTAAGATTAAAAATGTGAGTTGTTTGGTTTTATTAGGAACTTATCGTATGGACGTCAAAACGACGAAAATAAGAAAGCAATCAAGAGTGCTGGAGGCATTCCCGCATTGATTCGTCTGCTCAAACGCACTGCTGACAATGAAGTTAAAGAGCTGGTGACAGGTGTTCTCTGGAACTTGTCGTCATGTGAAGAGTTAAAGAAAGCGATAATTGATGATGCCATGGTAGCTCTGGTCAACATTGTAATAATTCCGCACAGTGGCTGGGATCGTAGTCTAGCAGCAGGATCCGCATCCGCCGCCAACAACGCCAGTCACATTCCTGACGCCTGCTGGTCAACTGTCTTCAAAAACGCGTCTGGTGTGTTGAGAAACGTGAGCTCTGCCGGAGAGTACGCAAGAAAGAAGCTTCGAGAGTGCGAAGGCCTGGTTGAGGCCCTGCTTCATGTAGTACGTTGTGCTCTGTCAAGAGCGGACATTGACGACAAGAGCGTAGAAAACTGTGTGTGCATTCTTCGTAACCTGAGCTATAGGTGTCAGGAGGTAGAGGATCCAAACTACGACAAGCATCCACCTCCTGCCCAAAGTCGAGCTTCGGCTCCGCAAGCCAAAGGAGAGAACGCGGGCTGTTTTGGTGCGAACAAGAAGAAGAAAGACAATGCCATGGCGACTGCCTCTCCCAAAGAGTCTAACAATGTAGTCAGCAGCACGGGGCCATCTTCAAGAGGTGGCCAGGGTCAAGGAGGCAAGAGCTCAAATTTTACCACCACAAATTCCATGTCTATTGTCAAATTTATCACTAAGACTAATATGATTATAATACATGCATTTAGGTCGTTAATGGAAGCAGAAGGGGTTGAGAGATTAGTGCAATTGTCGCAAAATAAGCGACGCTACTCAAGTCGCGTAGTAAAATTCGCATCCCAAGTCTTGTACTCCATGTGGCAACACCAGGAGCTAAGAGAAGTGTACAAAAAAGCGGGTTGGAGTGAGACAGACTTTGTAAGCAAAGGCATGACTGGTCGGAGTGGTAGTCCAAATGGACCTGGTGGTTCCGGAAATGAAGCCTCTTCTGCCGGCTCTCCTGTCAATGCCAACTCGACGCTGAACAGACCAATGGCCAGTCAAAGTGGTACTCGTTACGAGGACAAAACCATGCAGCGAGCTCCCAACAATGCCGTGCCCAAAAGCCCTCCACCATCCTACACTCAAGGAGAGCAGGTGCCCATGGCGGATATGCCGTATCCTGATGGTGGCTCACATGCTCCAATCCCTCCCGGAGCATTCCGTATGTATCCATCTCAACCTGTAAGTCCACCACCATTTTTTCAATACTTAAAATAAATAAAGCAAATTAAATTCTTTTAAAAATAACTATTAATTCGTGATAGGGAAGCAAAACGTAATTTTTAGTCATTTTAAGTAAAGTTGGCCAGGGTGTTGTAAATGATAATTGTAAAGTTTTAGTGAGTTTCCAACATTAAATATTTTGTTATGAGTGAGTGTGCAAAGTATTGGTTCTCTGACTGACGGGTGATAATGTTCTTTGTTGACTAAAAATTAAAAATTCTTACTTGGACGTTTACACAGCCGGGGCAGTAAACAGAACCTTGTGAGGTGGTGAGTTGAGGCCAGACGGAAGATGGGGCAGCTGATATGACATGGATCAAACTAAAATTTCCACGTTCTAAACTTTTTATTTAGTTTTTTCCCTTCTCTAACCTTTCTTGAATTTTATGATTTCTGACTGAACCCAAGCAGATAATTTTCTACTGACGACATTTGGTCAACAAATTCGGTTATAGTTTTCACATTATGCTGGGGTTGGGGTTTCGGGCTTGAATGCGGATATACACAAAGTGTAGAAGCAACAGTTTCCTTCTATAGGTTTGTTAATCCCAAAATATATCTTAGCTCTCATTAAACAAACCTACATATGTATCTCCCAGTTAGCTGTTGTAGAAATAGTAGTATAGTATTGCCAAGTAGGCAAAATTTTGGTTTTTGGCTAGCTCATATGTGAAGGTTGAGTTTTTACGAATTTTATTCGCTTACATTTTCCCAATTTTTGCTTTGTGTGCGCTGCTGTAGTCAAAAGAGTCAATTGTCTTTAATAGTTACCTATGCACTTGCCGCACTTGCTGGAATCAGGCTACTTAAAGTCTGGTAAACAATAGGCGGAATGGTATTAGTCCGATTGTCTATCCATTGTTGTCTGGTCACAATTGTAGTTCTCACTATAGTACGATAGGATGTATGAGTATGAGTAATGTATGTTTGTATGTATGTATGTATATGATGAGCATGTATGCAATATATTTAGAGCTCCACATGTGGTGACCATATTTACTTCCTTTTCAAAAATACTGCATGAATTTATAATGCCTGTTGTTGGGAGTTTTTCATGAAAAGCTACAAGGCAGCCTATGACTTGATGATGATGACTAAAATATAATTTATTTGAAAATTTGTGGGTCCTGTTGCCATTACTTGTCTCGGGATCTTGGTAGACACACAGATTCCTAAAGTATATAAGTGTCCCTATAGTTGCGATTGTCAATGATCTCGCTCTTTGTTAACGCATGAGTGATGGTATCAAGCATGAAAATGGTGATGATAAAAAAGTCCTCTAGTGTCAATGTAATAAAATTATAAGCCTTAGTCAAGAAATGAGTAGAATATTAAAAAATATGAATGAAATGAAATTGTTTGGTATAAACTGTATTGAGTAATGTGTAGTTTTCAATGTTGATTTAGCTATCATATTTTGTTTTTCTTAAAGTCTTGATGTACGAGTGAATTTGTAACTAATATTTTGTTGTTTTCCTTTTTATAGCCTAAACCAGGTGAGCCATTATACGCACAAGTGAATCGCGAAAAGAAGAAAAATCGTCATTACGAAGGAAATCACCATCATCAAGTAGCAGATGGCTATGCACGGGGTTACACGTCCAGTCCGTCTGGTGGTGGACCACCTCATTGGCAAGACCCGGCAAACTCCATTTCTGTTGAACATCTCGCCAACAACGCGCCTGGTGGTGACTCGTGGGTTTGATAAATAGTAGTTTAGAAGAATGTCGTCGTCCTCATCATCACCAGCAAAACGAAAAAATATGTCTCTGTCATCCATCTGTACTTCCACCACCACCAACACCGACCCCCAGCAGTTATTTTGAATGTCTTATATTTTGGACACGCAGCCGTACCATCATCCATACTTGTGCAAGTGTTTCTGGTTGTTATTGTGATGGTGTGGTGTGAGTGTCTAGTGTTTTGTTGAGAAATGATGGGGATCGTGTACTCATCCTTCACGTTTTTTAATATGCTCGCTAATTGTAGTGGCGCCATTTCCATTGTTACAATTGAGATAAAAATATATGACTTATGACTTTTTGTATATAAACTAATAAAATGATAAGAGAGAGAGCGAGTGAGACGAAGGAGTTATAATAATGAACGTGGTTGTTAAAATATTGAATTATATGTTCATTCCTCCTTTTTTATTCCAGATTTAATAAGACTCTACATTTCTATAGCATCTATGGTATTGTAATTGCGTGTTGTTTGAGAAAATATCAGAACAAGAGAAGAAAAAGGGATAAGTTTGTAATTACGTTGTGGACTAAATAGCTATTTATATCAGAGTACAGTTAATTATCATCAGGTGGTGTTGTGTTGGGCAATATTGTAAGTAAGAAAACAGTAATGTAATAGTAATAATCAAGATTGCGTTTAAAGCTAGGATATGATTGGCTAAAGTAAGAATAGGTAAATACATAATATGGTAATATCCAGTATATTAGAAAGAATGGTAATCATGCTCTCAGCTGTCACCGAAACAACGCTTGTCGGTTTTTTTTTCAACGCCAATTGTTTTTATGTACTATGAAACAAATAACCGATTCTACATTGACAATGTATCCTAAAACCCGTATACTTCAATCCTTCTAAAGCTATATTACGGTATAGTTCATACTTGTTGCGGTTACCGTGCTGTGGTATAGAAGGTAACAAAAAGTGGAATGTAAAATTGAATTGTTGCGAGGGTCAGTGGTTCCATTTAGGAGAAATGTCAACAGCTGCTGTAGAATCGTTTTCGTGTTTAGCCACTTACTATTGTCAACTAAACAGTATGGTTATTATTACTAATTACTACAATTTTTTTAAAAGTGTAAACAAAAGACTGCGTCAGGAATTCCGCGTTTGAAAATCACGACAAAAACTCGGTTAAGAAAAAATGGACAACTATGATAAATTTAGTACATCTTTTTTTCGATTTCTCTGATTTTTCTTATGTTCTCAGTCCGTCGATTGTCATAATGACGTCCCTCCTATCAACCTGGAAGGCTTTAAAAAGAATATATGTTTCAAGCAATAATAATGGACATTGACTTCAAAGTCAAGGAATTTGTTTGTGGGTCTTAACTATTATTATGCAAATTTTGTGGAGAGTTTCAGTATCTCAGCTAGGAGTCCTTTTTTAAATAGAATGCCTTAGGTACTTATAACTGAATTTTAAACCAGAAAACGGTGCAATATTAAAATTTTCAACCAACTTTTTTTATTACAATATGCTCGAAAAGGTTTTAGCTTATTTTTCCCTTTGTCTGTCTGGAAAGGAGATTCATTTGAAGTTCAAATTCGAATAATAGGAAATATATATATGTATATACATATATTGATTTCTTAATACGTGCCACAATAAACAGACGAAAACATGTATTGCGTATTATAATCAGTTCCATAAAATATTCTCATTACAATAATATTCAATACTTTGAACTATCTTAATAACGCTCCACTTTTTTCTACTGCGCAACAAACAGACCTCAAAAGAAATTCCAGTTTACTTTCTTCTCATTATTTTACCAATTCCTGTGTAATATAATTATACAGAAGGGACATTATAAGCTAACGGAACCTCTATTGCTGTCGTCTCGTTATGATCGTATTTTATTTAGAAGGAATAGTACTTGTAACTGAGATCATACTTAATCCTACACACAACGCTACTTAAAATCTCCAAGATAATTCATTAATCTTTTCCATTTGAAGTTCCTTGATTTTTATAACGTAAGGAAATAGCATTAATGTGCTGTTGTTTCGTAAACAAAACCACGTTTATTAGCTGCATTTAACTATGTATTAGACATTTATAATTTAGAATAATATTTATAATATTCATGGCGTATGAAGTAAAGCAAAAGCATAAAATGGTAGGTAAATTATGATATGAAACGATATTTTTAATTATTGTAAAACTTTTGACTTTTTTACAAACTTAATGATGATACTTCACACACAATATATTCAACATTATTATTATTACGTCGTCAGCAAAGCAGATGTATACTTAATTGAAATGAATCAATTCTAGTTCTTACCTGTAATCTACATCAGTAAACTTACTTAAAATTTAACTATAAAATCTATATATATTATGAAGATATATATAAATATATATATATATATTGTGATCATTCTATCCATAAAAATGAACTTCAGACTATAGTTACTAGTTTATTGAGAAAGAATAAATCGCGTTAAAATACATACGTTACTTAAATCCAGTACCAGTGTAAAAAAATAATGTTAAGTTAAGGATGATTTTTTGTGAACTTGTAGATTTCTAGATTATATCATAATATTGGTAAATAATTACTACATTATC
>JAHZNG010001656.1:0-11225 GCA_027744375.1 Orchesellides sinensis | reverse complement strand
ATGCTTTGTATGCTTTTCTTCTTCCAGCCCCTCGACGACTTTTGTAGGGTGACACACCGTGAAATTCAAAGGATTATGGGTAGGAGAATTCCATCAACAGACGTTTGGCTAATGTCCCCTCAAAATCGACCCCTAGCTCCAACATGTTCTCTGAATGCACAGGAACTTGTAAGAATACCTCCAGACGACTTACGTTTGCTAACGAAGCGAGATCCGGTTCAAATGAGAGCATACTTTAAGAATCACGCATTTACACTTGACGAAACACCAGTTGACGTTGAAAAGGATGTAGAAGCTTGCGAAGATGAAACTTTAGATGTTGAGAATGTAACCGTCAAGTCAGACAAGAAAGAACAAGAGTCATCAAAATCATCTAAAGATTCGAACAAGGAGGAATCAGAGGAAGAGGAGGAGGAAGAAGAAGAGGAGCCGGTGGATATGGACATGAGCGCAAAACGTGTGTCCTTTGCGCTTCCCTGAATGCAACCGCAGAAACGAAGAAAGTAAATGAAGATGATGACCATGGCAAAAAGGATTAACTGAAGATTACTTGCTGAGTGGTTAAATATTTAGCTCTCATGCAAGTTTAAAAACCGTGCCAGTATCAGTTATAAAGAATGAGATATTCTAGGGAACATGCATATAGTATGTGAAGGCTTCATGTATCAATAAGGCCCAGAGCTTTGTATGGAACCTGAAGTGACGAGACTGGGAAAATGTTAGCTAATTTTAATGGACATTTACATACATTCATTGGGTTTCGAGAATCTACAGAGCGATAACGATATCACAATATCCATATGGAACCTGAAGTGACGAGACTGGGAAAATGTTAGCTAATTTTAATGGACATTTACATACATTCATTGGGTTTCGAGAATCTACAGAGCGATAACGATAACACAATATCCAGGCTGCAAACATGTCTTTTGTGTGCATTTTTCAGTACCATTTATATTAACATAAGTAGATACATTACGTAATGTTCATTTACGGTTTTGAAAATTTAACTGTGTTCCTATACTGTTAGGCTATACAAGAAGACTATATAACCGTTACAAGCTAAGTCATATGTAAGTCAATTCTAAGTAACAATCTACAATATAAATAGGCTGTGCATACGAGAATACATTGTAGTTTGTTGTGCGTATTTATGGCAATTTTTCTAAGTTTGAAGTTTTGTCTTACTCGACTTTAACCGTCCAAAATGTTCGCAGTCAATCTTTGTCATTTATCCACTAAAATATTTATGTGTATCATGTTGCCTGCTTTCTAATATAATGACATTTTGATAAATTATGGTAACATCGCACGCAACTAGTCTTACATTTTTGTGTAATGAGTAATGTACTCGGGTGAAAGTTTGTTTTTGTGGTGTCAATTTTCTGGATGTACTGGTCAAAGTAATAAAATTGGAACGTTTTNTTTGATAAATTATGGTAACATCGCACGCAACTAGTCTTACATTTTTGTGTAATGAGTAATGTACTCGGGTGAAAGTTTGTTTTTGTGGTGTCAATTTTCTGGATGTACTGGTCAAAGTAATAAAATTGGAACGTTTTGAACGTGTTTAATGAACGTAAAAATTTTGATTTTACGAAATTTGAGTATAAATATTTGTATTTGTAACTGTGACGTGTAGGAATACTATTGATAACACCCATTTTAGTCATTCTTATGATGGGATTTTCCAAAGACATTTTTACATCCAAATTGCAACTTCAGCATTTGAATGAATTGGTGATGTATTAGTTTGATTCATACACTGATGATATCTCTCCATACAATAAGCAAGCATGGACAATAAACATCCCGAAGGGACAACTAGAAAGACCACCCATAAACTTATCAACGTTAACGGCCTACTGTCTCCATCCTTCTTTTGCTTTCTTTACTTGACTTTCTAAAACTTTATAAATACGAGATTTCCTTTGTTCTTTAGATGCATTTTCCCAGTAATGAACTCCAGTCTTTTTCAATTTGTATGTCTCGTCCTCTTCAAGCTTTTGGTATATGCCGCATTCTGTTATTGAAGAGACAATGGCTGAAAATGTATCTACAAGTATGGAATCCTTTGGAAATGCTAAAGTCATAAATGAAACTGCAATATGATCTTTAGAACGCACTAAAGGGTTCATCTGCGTGTTCAACGTTAAAACTCTGGCAATTAGGACAGCAGAAGGAGGATACCAGGCGCTACAAGTCTGTTTATAGTTTAAAATTACTTTGTTTATACACTCCTCCCTATTCTTTTCAAATTGAAGGCGTTTATAAATACGCTGGATTTTTGGATCTGGTGAGCTTCTAAAATGATCCACTTCCAGTTCGCCAAAGTTGTACAGCGTAGCAACGTAATCATCCCTCTCTGACAGGTCAGCATGTGTCAAAGGTATCATATCTTCTGGTGGAAACATTAAGTTATTTCGAAGGGTTGATTTGTAACCAGTTCCAATGATGAGCGTCGCCATTAGCCATACTACTACAAAATGGCGTGCTCCCTTTGGAACATTTGTAAGACCTTGCTCCATTGCCAAAGTATACGGTAAAAAGAATACAGCCTCCCAAATCATATCATAATTCATGCGACGGTTTTCCACAATGTATAAAATAATCAATAAAACTAGTCCAAAGACAATTGCAGACGCTATCACACAGATCCACACGGGAAGGGACAATGGGAGTAGGAATCCGTACCATTTAGGATCACTGCGGGGGTGATTAGTCCAAAAGATTAGTTCTGCAGTGGAGAGGTAAGGGGAAAAATCCATTCCATACGCCCAATGGTACTCAGGGCTGAGGCAGATTGAGAGGTCACACTCTCCGTTTAATACACACCCTGTTGTACCCTTCCAAGTCCCGTTTTCAAATGAGGCATATGTGTCCAGCAGTTTTACTTCTAAAGTGTAATTGAACCTCTTCATCGCTTCCAGTTGGATTTTGTAAAAACTTCCTGTAAACTGGCCCTTTCCAGTTGCATCATTCCCTTCTATATAGGCCCAGGGGTAAACTTCAGATTGACCTGATTGTAAATGTCGTCCTCGGAGTATGCCACCCATTTTATTCGGAATTGGTATGTGTTTTACTGAAGACACGGAAATTAACTGTCCCTTATTATATATTAATGGATCCGTCCAAATTTCTGGTTCAGCAGTATCCTCACATATGAAATATTTGTCTCGAAGAACCTTGATATTTGGAATTTTACGTAGCTCTGATATAACTTGGCAAGTTTGAGAAATAAAAATTGTCCGGTCATATCGTCTATTCACAGACTTCTTTACTAGAAAATGAACTTTAGGAATTTCCGTCAAATTTTGAACCAAGATTATAACAACGTAATGCAATTTCTCAATTTTTCCAGTTATTCCTCCTGTGGTGACACTTCGATTATCTGGACTTGTTAAGAATGGCTTGTTGTTGCCAATGATAAATGCTACTGGTTCTTGATTATAATAATTACAACTAAAGGTATTTAGTATCACATCGCTTTCTGACGTAGTCTTGTTGGTAAAAGTTCCATTGGAATTATTATTGACAAGGCGAACGGTAATTGGTACTGAAGCTCTTTGGATATTAAATTTAATCAAGTCGAATAACGTTTTTTGAAACTGCAAAGAAGTAAATTCTTGAGCCAGTAAGTTTGAGATAGTAATGCTGCTCGTCGAACAATACATATGGTTTAAGAATAAGAGCCAAAATTTCCAGCACAGGTGAACATTTATGCAACCGATACCCATTCTAAAGAAACACTGTATTATAGAATGTAAATTTACTTAAAAATATAATGGATCAAATGTGTTAAAATATATTGGATGATTGGATCAAATGTGTTAAAATATTTGCAAGTCTGTGCGCAGTGGTATAAAACAGGTAAGTGAATGTATTTGGGCCAACTTAAAACCTTTGAAGAATCGAAAAATGTTCCTTCCGGTGACAGTTTAATTGTAGTGTCATGGCCAATCTTAAATAATCTGCCTGTGACTTATGACTTAAAGAAACCTCTTACAGTTTCTGCTATTGTTGTTAGTCATACTAATGTCATGTGCAGTTTGATATGTATGCAATCCAATTTTTATGGACTTACTTATGTACTCGTTTGAATGACATATTGTCAGAAACGCCTGTTTGCTAAATGATTGATAAAATACATAGGAACTACGAAGTTATTTGAAAAAGCAGCATATTGCATTTTGTTATAGTGTACGAAGACGTATAAACAGCGAAATCATGTAGTTATACGTTTGTAAACTACACACAGCTTTCTTTCCTTTATAAATATCAAAAACTCCCGTATATCTAAGAGCTGAATTAATTTTGAACTAAGTTTGATTGAGTGGACAGAGAAAACTGATTATCTTGACAAGAAAATAGGATGAATAATGAAGAATTCATGCAAACTAAACTAAGATAACACATTGCAGTTGTTGACACGTTAAGTTGCTGTTTGCGTCCTTCAAAACTCTTACATATACAATATATGTGGAAGCTAAGCTTTAAGAAACAATTTTCTTGAGAGTCAGTTTGTTAAAAGGAAATCAACCTGTTGGCTATTACACACAAGGTAGTATCCAAAAATTGCAGGTGGATAACAATGTTTTGTATAATTACAGCTTGATAATTTCCAATAGGGTATATTATAGAAGATATATATTATGTCTATGTAGGTTTATAATTATTGTATATGTGCTTTCATAAAATGAAAGAAATAAAGTAAAATACATGTTTAAATGTGTCCCTCTTCACTTCATGTATATAAAAACAAAAACCATAAATAAAGTTTTTGCAAAAAAAAATTCATAAGTATTGCATTAATTTTTCTGTTTCATATTAAATACTATAAACAATCTGCGTCATTAACGCAAGTCTAGTTTTGAGAAAGTTGTGATTAATCCATGTGGAAAATATCTGTAAAGTAGCTTCTATGAAACCCGGAGACCCTAAAACCCTAATTCATTAAGATCTCATTTCTCAAGTTTCCATATGTCAGGAGTCACATGTACTTTCTTTGCTCAATTAAAGCTTACGCTTGTTATAGCCTTTAACTTCTGCTCAATCATTACTAAATGAACAATAAATGTATGTAATTTTACTTCCGATGTACAAAGAAAATGTTAGACAAATAGCAAACATCACAAATTCGACGGGTTTCATTAGCTCAAGAGGCTATAAATTCTACTGTCGTGTTTATTTACGTATTCATTCCTTAATTAACTATGTCATTAGAAGGAGCTAGAGAAAGCTTAACAACCCCGGAGTACTTAGAAAATAAAACTACATGAATTCCCACAGTCAAAATTCGTTTCATAGTCTTTTCTCCAATCTTTACAAAGCGAAGATGCCCTGTTTAAAACTGACATCGTATGTCGGCTGGTTTAGCGGACTATTTTTGCTTGATAGGCCATGGGGTGCTCCAAGATTCACTTCTTGGCTATCAATATCCGGTCTTATTTCTTTCTCCGCCCTGTTCATAGTATTCTTCCTAACTGCAGACCTGGTTGTAAATTACCCTGATATAGTAGAAGTGGCTCAAATCAGTAGATTGGGTGTTTACCTAGCAAAAATTTCAACAACTCACCGAATGATATTCTACTTTGTCACTCGCATTACTTTCTTGATTAACGCTAAAAAGCTGGGAAAGCTACTAAATCAACTTTACTTTTACCCTATGAAGAATGGCTGTGTTTTGAAAAGAAACCTGAGTAAATTTGATGGTTTCCTTATCATCATTTCATACATTTGCGCTATTGTTACAACGGTTAACAGCTCTGTCCTCCTTGCAAAACTGTTTTTGGTTGGAAACTCTGTGTTTAAGTATCTTGGCCCTACCATATACGCTATAACATTGGGGATATTTGGCATACTTCCGGTTGGTCTAAGTGACACAGTTGCATTTGCAATAATTGTTGCAGTTGTTCGTGCTGTGCTTAGAATATTTAAAGAATTTTGCAGCGACATAGAAATGGTTCTAAGCAATCCGCAATGTATGCAGCAGGAGTCAACTTTGTTAAAAAAATATTCAATGCAGTCAATTAACATAATTGATTTTGAAAATGAGTTTCAAAGAACGGCTCGACTATTGTCCCAAAATGCTACTAACGGCAAAGTTTCCGATGAAACAAAAAAGCCACAAGTTCATCAACAAGTCAAATATAAAAAATTGACTTGTAGTACGCCATACACACGAGAAGAAATCCTGTTTAGATTTGAAGAAATGGGAGACATTTTTGAAACCGCAGGGAAAGTAATCTCACCGTTTGTTTTTGTCATTTTGGTTGTCACAACGGTTGAGCTTGTGGCGACGGTGTCAAGCGTTGTAGTCATTCGACACGAAGGAGCATATTTAATGACGGACATAGTGATCCTGATAAAAGTTGCTATACATCTATGCTTACTTCAAGTTGGACATCATGTCAACATCACGGTAATCTAGTTCGCTTTTTAAATAATAAATTTAAACTCAAAAACTATTTTTAAGCTGTCTTTTAAATGAAAAGCTATCCGAAGGAAAGGCAAAGATACAAAGAGCATTTATCCGTGTTTCTCCCAACAATGCTATGAAAAATTCAATGAAGGACGTGGTGGCGGCTGTGGTATCTTGGAACTGGAAACTGTCTGGGTTGGGGTTTTTTGATGTGGACAGGAGGCTAGCTGCTGGGGTACGAAGGTCAAAGATTAGTTACCTTTTATTCAGATTATATTTGCAAAATTATTTTTAACCAATTTGTTATGGGATTCCAGACAATTTCTCTTCTATTGTCGTACGTGGTTATCATCTTTCAGCTTCAGTTAGCCTTATCACCAAATTCTGTGCACTTTTAGACGTCTAATTGGGAAGTATCATCTTATCTAATAAAATTAATCAATGTCTATTTTATATGCAATCTGAGTAATGTAATAAGAGCCATGCCACGTTAAACACGCGTAAAAATTTGTTTACACGCAATCATTTTACTGCATTGCTAATTTATTTGAGTTTTTAGGCTGATCACAATGTGTTTCTAATTTTTTTTTGTAATTGTGCCAGTGGATAAGAGTAAATTAGCAAAGAAACGAAACAATTTGTGATAAGACTCAAACATAACATATTTGTAAATAGATATGTATAACAAAAACATGTTTCGCCATGCCATGCTACTATCTTACAGTCAATAAAACCAGTCATAACAAAATGTCCTATAAATTACACACATTCTAATACAATACACACCATGCATTTAGCAAAATAAATTAATCATTCATGCATCATCCAACCATTCATCCGTTGTACAGGAACTTCACTTCCATTATCCATAATGTTTTCCAACCACTTTTGGAATGTGCTTGATTTCAAACTATAAATCAAGTTGACATCAAAATGTTATAGTTGCTATTGCATAATGGAAAATCAATACAAAAAGTAATATAATATTGACTACTTACCACTGTCATAGCCATATTAGTAGCACCAGAAACATACTCTTCCAATGTGGCTGGAGGTCTGGTGACAAACTTCCCAGTAATTTTACATAAAAGATCATTAAAAGTCAGTCCATTTCCACAGTGCTTGGCTGGCACAGGATACGGTGGTCTATCAAAAGGATAGCCCATTGGTCGAGCATCAGGATAGCGTCGCCTCGGCCTTCCGCAGAAAATGTATGGAGAATTGCAAGTCTCCGGAAATTCCAAGTCTTTGGGGTGGTCTGCCACAAAGTCTTCATCAAAGTTTGTCACCATTACGAAAAGGTCAAACTCCATACCTTTCGAATTTCCCTTGGGAATGAACAGATGATGTGGCCATCCTACGAATTTGATTAAATCGAGTAATTTAATGTACTATAATTAATTGCTAGTATGCAACCATTTACAAAACAATCTGTAGTACCACAGCCACAGTAATCGGCAGCGCCAGATGGATCCGGCCCTCTTTCATATTCACGCAAACTTCTTGACCATGGGTGTGTCAGAGAGTTATCCCTTGAATTTCTTGTAATTATATTGCGTCCAACTTTCACTGAAAGTTTACATTAATTAGATAATTACGACAAGATACCTTAAAAATAATAATAAGATCTGCAATTTAAAAGAAGCAAACTTACGCTCAGCTTGGAATGCATCCAGCTGGAACATTAGTCTTCTTTGTTCCACAAAAGGTAACCTTTCACCTTCCTCGTTGTAACGGGGAGCCATGAAGATTCGCACTGTTCCTTGATTAGATTTACTTTTGGCACATTTTTTTCGATCCTGTGATAGAAATCAAAAATAAAAATATTGTATATATCGACACAAATAAAAAATAGTCTACAAATTTTTAATTTAAAAACGGAATAGCAAAGTTAAAATTACATACAATTGTTATCTGAAACTGGAACGGAGCATGATCTAGATGAACAGCACATACTTCTGCCTTCTCAATTCCTTTCTCAATGCTGCGATCAACGCCAGGTTCCAATTGGAATTTATGCTTAATGTAGAATGTCTTTAGCTGATTATGACCATCGCCGGCATGGGAAACCAGCTGGACATTTACTATATCGACACCATGCCATTGTAATGGCCAAACTCCCTAAAATACAGGAATTACAAATATTGTTAGATCAACCGAATTTTACAACAGTTTATAAAACTAACGCAATGAAGTGACTTTAGTTATTTCTTACGCCAAACGGTTTGTAAGGGGGCAGTGTTTGCTTAAACTTTTCAAACAAGTTGTCAAGAAGGGAGTGGAAAGTGTAGAAGGTAGGGTCTCTCATTGCTGTTCCAGTCTCAGACATGACTCCCGTAGGTAACTGCTTTGAGTAGTCAGGATCCGTAGCAAGTCCAAGCATCAAATGACCAAGGTTATGCAAACCGAAAGCGTCATAGTACAATGGATTAACCGAAATATTTGTAGCCTCTACGGTATTAGCTAATGGCTGTATCCCTTCATGGAACCTAATAGGAAGGAAACTTCCATCCGCCTGAGTTAAGTAACCAAAACAGGTATACAAGCTAGAATCTTTTTCAGTTCCGAAAACCCATGCGCGTTTCTTTTTATTAAAACTTACAGTCCATAGTTTCCCGAGTTTGATTGCTGTTACAAATCTGTCATAAAGTCCAGCCACATCATTTATGATAATATCACGAGCAAAATCAGGATCATGGATATGATTTATGTCCTAAATAGTATTAGATATATACGATCACTTCAATGTAAATTCTAGAATATGTACATAATTATACTTAAAGTTATTCGTAAATAAAAATTTTTACTGTAAGGGGAACTTGAGGGGGGCGGGGAGTCCACCACTGTCCAGAGTTAAAATCTTTAAGGTGTGCATTGTAACTTTCTTCAATTATGTATCCGGTAAATAAGCCAATCGCCTGCGTTCTTGCGAATCCATTTGATAACCTCTCTGCATTGTACCTAAAGAGAATGTACGAAAAGTTATGTATGTATTTGATATATATACATATTAAACTGTCATTACATAGGTATTGTCATAAAAATTAAAAAGTAATTCTCTAGTGGATTTTAACTCTTAACCTTGCTAACATGGAACGATGCATATAGAAGAACAACTCTGCCCGTCTATCTCCTGAGCATGGTAAAAAACAAAAATTCTAGTTAGTATACTTTTGGCAGTAAAAAACTACAATATTAAAGTAATTTAAAATAATATTGTCCTAAATGACTTACCGTGGATTGTCGCGTTCACCGGGTAAATTTGATGCCAATACCTATTCAGCAAATATGAAGGAAAGTTAAATTGTGAAAAGATAAGGGGGAAAATTTGTGGTAACTGTAGCTTATCTAAAATATAATATTACCAATGATGTTGGGACACCATCATGTCTTCCCTCCAATACCAAAGCTTATTTTCGATCCCATTATCCAAGCCCACAGAGCCATCGACAATGATACATTTCTACATTAGATCAAGGATGTTTAAATTACAACAGTCCAACATTGAAGCAACAAGTATTTTATTGCAACAAATTATACCTTTTTATCCTTATCCTTTTTCTTCCCCTTTCCTTTCTTCCTTTTCCCTTTCTTCCTCTCGTCTGTGTTGTAGTGAATCCCGTTTCCATACGCCTGATTACCTTGCTGCTTAACCCTATTATATCCATGACCGTCCGCTGTAGCGTAACCAAATCCATAGTACTTTTTTTTCTTCTCTTGGACCCTATTATCACCATCATCGTCGTCATCCTCCTCGTCAATCTCATCATCATCTTCCTCATTATCTTCATCTTCCCCCTTTCTTTCCATTAGCACAGGTTTGCCTTGCGTGGTCTCATTTAGGGAAGGATGGAAGCCTGTTTCCAATACGAGCGTGCCATTCTTGGCCAATATTACATTTTTACTCTTCCTGACAACAACTGAAGTTGTGTTTGAGATTGAGGTTAGGGATCGCTTGGGTCGTATAAGTCCACGATACCTATACATTTCTTCCGCAATCCGATCTCCGGGGATGAACATGTCTGGCATGGCGTCAATCGGGTGCGCTAACGTAAATCCAGTCATGTCCGGTCTTTCATTGGCCGCAGCCATCAGACCTAAATACCAGACCTTTGGATTTACACTGTGATTATGTAAAAGGGATTTTGCCAAATGGAGAACATCGGCTGGGGTCTTTTGGGCTAGAAAATTAACAAACCAAAATACGTATTACAAATCTGGAAACAACAGTACATATATTACTTTGACATTATCTTGTATATCATATTTACCAACAAACAATCGGGACAAGGATGACCAAGCTTCAATATGGTAAGGGCTCATGCTGTAAAAGAATTGACCTTTTGGACACATGTCATTTATGAAACCAATCTCAACACTGTAATTATCCTCCATTGACCTGTCTTCATCATCCTCTTCACTTGAGGAACGATGTTTCTTCTTGTTGTTCTTTTTACCATCTTCTTCGCTGGAATGCTTTTTCTTGTCTTCTTCACTTGAAGAGCTGTCCTTATCCTTTTTCTTTTTCTTCTTTTCATCCTTTTTCTTTTTGTCGAGGCAGTTTTCAACACCACGGAACAAGTCTAAAAATTCTCTTTGCATGTGTTGGTCAACAGCTTAAACGAAGAAACCACAAATGTATTCATTTATAACTACTCTAATGAACACAAATTAACTATTAACTCTTTAATATTCCTTACGAATTGCAGGGACGAATCTTGGAGCGGCATGGAAAGTAAATTCTTCCGGACCTCCCCAACCCCATGACTCGCATTTTGGCCTATAATAATAATAATGATTAATG
>JAHZNG010001655.1:0-22997 GCA_027744375.1 Orchesellides sinensis | reverse complement strand
GACAACTTATATTTCATTCATGTTTTGATCTAATCTATGAAGAGAGAAAGCATTCACAGTTTGTCTCAAGAGGACATTTTTGTGGCTCTTCAAAGGACGTATATAAGAGAAGGTCGACGAGGATATGCATGTTGTTTGCGCCGAGAGAAAGCGGAAGAAGCTGTGAAACGTTTCATGTAAAGCACACAACATACCGTATAAGAGCATTTGTCATACAAAGCCTTGTAATGTTGTTCATGGTTGTCACCGATAAATCTTTTGATTTCCCCCTTGTTTTTATTCCGAATTCTAACATGCAGGTTCTCGACAACAACGACTGTAAGCCACTATTCACAAAAACAGCGATGAAGATAAAGATCGGTGAGGGGAGTGAGCTAATCGGAGAGCAACTTCTGCAAGTTACTGCATATGACGATGATGAGCCAAACACTGCCAACTCTGCTGTTACCTACCGTCTCCTCAATGAGCTACCTGAGTTTAGTATTGAAGAGGCTACCGGCATCATAAGACTGATGAGAGATTTGGACAGAGAGCGTCAAGACTTGTTTGAGCTCTTGGTCGTCGCTGAAGACGGCGGTTCACCAAAGTTATCCTCAATAGCTCTAGTCACAATCCAGGTAGATGATAGGAACGACTGCCCACCGAGATTTGAGTCCTTTAGTCAGCCAACCCTAATTACCTCAGCACAAGGATCATCGTCATTGCCACCACAGAAACAACAGGGTCATAATACAGTTGGCTCTATGATAGCGTCGTCAACAACCAGACTTGTCAAAATCATGGAAGACTGGCCCGTAGGAGGAGTGGTCACTCAAGTAATTGCTAAAGATGAGGACCTTGGCTTAGGCGGGATTGTTCGTTACACACTTATGGACGGAGATTGAGAATAAGGATTTTGCAATTGATGAAGTGTCTGGCGTGGTACGAGTAAAAAATGAGTTGGACTATGAGAAAACGTCCATTTACAATTTGACCATAAGAGCAAGAGATTTGGGAACGCCCCCCTTGTTCACAGACTCCTTTCTTGTCGTTGAGGTAAGATCCGTATGATAATTACACGTGATAGAAATATTGGCAATGCTTTATCATGCTAAAGCTGCAAGTTCAGTTCTAAAACCCTATTTCTTCTGTTGCTTATTTTTTAATGCTACATTCTTCTGAGCAAAAAAGCTTAAACTCTGCTTGTTTTCTATTGTGAATTACAAGAAAAGAGTTGTATTTCTGGCAAATGTAGATGCGATAATGACGATGACATTTCCGTTTTTATTGTCAAAGTCACTAATTCAGTTCCTTTCAATGCCCTCTTCTTGAAACAAAAATTAGCACCGATTTGTGTCATTGTCCGCCTTCCTTTTTATTTTACCCCCACAGAATATGGATTGTAAACACTTTCTATTAGAAAAGCTCAAATGCCATCATATCGACAAAAGCACTTAAAGTTGTTAAGATGTCCGGAGGAGAATTTCGTCATCCGGATTTCTTATTCTGTGTATGATAATATAGTAACTTTTGTAAGGAGAGTGAAAGCTTGTGTACTTTACACGTACATAACATAAACTATGAATGTATTTACATGTGTGCGAATACTAACGGTCTCTATTTTTCTTTAGTTTTATCGGCTTTTCTTGTATTTTTGTACATTTTCTAAACAATAACATCTTATAAATACGGATAAGTGTTGCGAAACATCTCTTTCTCATGTGGTGGGGTAGGACGCCTACGCAAAAGTTTTTTTCTAGAATGACGGATCCATATCATGACATGCTAAGTAACACGTACCAGTTGAGAAGTAAAATTATCTAGAACAGGATACGTATGTAGAATATCAGAATATGACAATGACAAGGTAACTTGAGCTGGGTGAAGATATAAGCTGTGTGAGTGGGCGGGGGTTTTTAGGAAAGTTATTTCATGTGACAAAAAGTGTAATGGCAAAATCGACTATTGAGTGAATTTTTGATATTAAGTTTGTAATAAACACATTTGATAAGGTATATGTAATTCCAATATGGAAACATGGATGACCTACTTTTTTCTCGAATTACTTTTTGACATTACAACTTACACTGAACAATGCCAATTTGGTGTATGTCTTTGTATAGTAATTACTTTAAATTTGTAAATGGGAAATATTTTAAAGAAGCAGTTGGATGTAGAAATGATCTTTCTCACTGTCATTATTAGGTACCTACAAATACATTTGAATTTCAAAACCAATGGTATGCGGTTAACAGATTGTGTAACAGAAGAGGAAGATAAAAAACTGAAAAAAAACGAGAAGAGGAAATGTTTACTGCGCATAATCTGACACTCAAGTTATCAAACCATTATTTTCTTACATCATCGCCTGCAAACCGGGTAGTGTTTACTTTCCCTTTTACACCATTTCTCGGGTTTCATTACAGACCTTGTCTTTTAAACTAGTACTCTCTGTTTGTATATATTCTTTTAAACTTTACCTTGAAATAATGCGTCTTTTATAATTTTCAGATGGCTTTCCTTATTTATTTCACTTATAAAACCTTTCTGTGAGCTCTGCTTTCCCTGCCTTTCGTGTCGGCATTTACCTTTCCTTTAGTTAAATATATAGACATGCTTATGCTTTCACCTTTTCTCTTCCATATAGAAATTATGTTTGAGTATTCATAGAATGAGATTCTTCTTTTCTTTACCTGCTATCAGTAACATACTCTTCCTTTTCACCATTAATTCCTTGCTTGAAAATATAAAAGAGAAGCGCCAAATACTTTGGTTCCTTTGAGCTTTTCGTTCTGTTACCATTTGCACCCATCTCTTCATAAAAGGGAAACCTCTTCCAGTGAGGAAATTAAAGTGAAAGTATGCTCTACGTAAATTTGGTTTTCCTTTCCCTTTGTACCTTTCCTATTTTTTTATCGGGAGTGAATGAAAACGAGACAAAAAATGCTAAGATGCTTTGGTGAAAGTTCAGGATTCCCGGTTAACTTTTACCATGTTCGTTTGTTGATTATTACGAAGAGATGAAGGTAAACGGATTTTGTAACTACAGAAAAGAATAGAGCGTTCACATAAAATAACTTATTTTTGCCGTTGTCTTTTTCTAAAATTCGCGTTGAGCTTGCAATCATCACGAATCAAGCCTCAGCGCAGCGGTAGGATGTGAAGTTGTTTAAAGCTTGAAACTACTTAACAATGTTGCAGGGTTTTAAATAAATTCATGCATATTCAACAGTGTAAAATTGTCGCACAGTTGTTCTTTTGTTTATGTTATCCCTCTTCGCCCTTTGTTGCTGTTTACCTTTGAATTTAATTAAAATCTTATGCAAACTTGCTTTTACAGCTTTAAAAAATAAGAGATGTATTTTGAAGGAATAAAATAAATTCATCAACATTAGCATTCGCCTCATCAGCATGATGATGCTCTCAGTCGTCCTTTCTCCTTTTTTCTTACGACAATTTTTTTTATTTTGTCAGGTTTACGACGTAATAGAGCAAGAGCTCTCTGTAAGTTTCACCGACTTTGTAGCTGAAACCAACATCTCTGAAAGTTCTCCCATTGGAACAATAGTCACAACTGTGACACTAGTTCCATCCGACGCTCCTTTCTACATGACAGGTGGACTCATGCTATTTATAGAAGGCGAGTCCCGCTCCTTCTTTACAGTGGACAATCAAGGTACAATCCGGACCGCGCACAATTTAGACCATGAAACACACCCATCCCACTGGCTTAGCGTCGTAGCCAGGAGTATATCCAGTGGAAGGGTTCTTGCAAGACTGGAATGCTATGTGAAGGTCCTAGACGTAAATGAATGCCATCCCCTAACAACACTGCCAAGCTATACTATCCAAGTCTCTGAAAATGTCCCGCCCTCCAGCTCTCTTCTCCGCTTGGAAGCCTTTGACTGTGATCCAGGGCCCAGTGGAAGCCTCCATTTTGCTCTGAAAACCTCCACCCCTTATTTCGAAATCCATCCTGAAAATGGTGAAATCTTCACAACAGACTTTCCCTTAGACAGGGAAAAGCAAAGTGTTCATATATTTGATGTGATAGTGACAGACTCCGGTCTACCACCACTAAACTCCACTAGTCAAGTCATTGTAAACCTTTTGGATGAAAATGACCAACGGCCAAAATTCCTGTACACTCGAGGAATCCGCTTTATTCCCGAGTTGATAAACGAGCTTCAAAGAGATGAGCCTCTAATTGGGGAAGAGTCTGAAAACTCACTGGAGGAATCTTCCGAAGATGACGAAGAGGAGGATGAGGATGAAGAGTTATCAAAATGGAGTGACTGGTCTGTGTTAGAACAAGGGGGTGGCGGAGGCATAGCTGGTCATCCAGATGAGCTCACAAACATGGCGGAAGGAGGAAGTTGGAAAAAGATTTATCGGGTTGTGGCGTTGGACGGTGATGCCGGGGAAAATGGAACAATCCGCTATCGCTTAAAGTACAGAGCAAACCCGGAAATTACAGCTGCTGATGAAACATTCTCGATTCATCCCGTCACCGGAGAAATTTATACCACGGCAAGTAGCTCTTTGAAGCCCGACACTGTACTAAAGTTTCTTATTGAGGCGAGTGATGGAGGATTTCCGACCCCGTTGGTTGCTGAGACAGAACTTGTGCTCCGCGTGAAGAGCGTCAATAGGGGGCCGTCTGAGCCTCCAAAGATCTTGTTGGCTTACAAAAATCATGTTGTCTCATTAACCACAAAAGAAAGGGCTGGCTACACGGTGGAAACTATTGATGCGGAAGATCCGGATGGGGATGATTTGTGGTATGAGATTGTATCCGGTGACCCTGATCTCTATTTCAATATGTGGCCGGAATCTGAGAAACTGATTTTGGCAAGACCAATACCCATGGCGAGGGAGTTTCGATTGAACATCAGTGTCAGTGATGGATACAACGTTGTTTTTACTCAGGTAAGCACAACTTTCAGAATTTTTTTAAACGCCATGAGCAGATTGACGAAGAGTCGTATGTACATTAAAAGGGATAGGTTGATTTTCTTCTACATTTTGATTCAATTCGTTCGTTTAATAATTTAGACCGTAAACTACTGATCGCATTACTCCGTATTAGGCTACTGCAATTCTCTTAATTGATTTCGCCTGTTAAGAAAGTGAAAAGCTGTTTTTCTTCCTTGATTTTCATCTATTCCAGTGTCATTTGTATTGACGAACAGTCGTATGTACATTAAAAAGGATAGGTTGATTTTCTTCTACGTTTTGATTCAATTCGTTCGTTTAATAATTTAGACCGTAAAATACTGATCGCATTACTCCGTATTAGGCTACTGCAATTCTCTTAATTGATTTCGCCTGTTAAGAAAGTGAAAAGCTGCTTTTCTTCCTTGATTTTCATCTATTCCAGTGTCATTTGCCGTGCTGAAGATTTGTAGTCGTTGAAACCTATAAATACAATAAAGTAGCTGATGTAAAATATGGGTCAGAAGAAACTGGTTAGTAAAGGTTTATTAGGCATTTTGTCTGCATTAATATAATCTGGTAAGTGTTAGTAATTTGCTGGTGTGTGATGTGCTAAGGCTTGATGAAGAACGCATCCAGAAAGATGGAGTTTTTAAGTTAAACGACATCGTGCAAGTTTGCGCTATAATGTGAATGAACTGTCCTAAATAGCAGTGCAGAAAATGTATTAAGACAAGAGGAAATCAGAGAAGACAGCGAGGAAGAGTCATTTTCCTTGCCACTACGCTAGTACTTTCTTCACACTCTTTATGGCATTCTCTGGTGTAGAATTTCCTTCATTTTATATTTACAAACTTAGTCGATTATTACTCTTGTTCGTATAAGTAATGTCCCAAGTTACACTCTAGAATGTCCCTAAATCCTATGTGTTATTTTTGGGTGAAATGAAGGAAACTGTAGCGAACTTCATGCACAAGAATTGTCTTATTTAGACCGTAGTTAGATTTTCATAGCACTCAAGTAAAGAGGTTTGTATGACAGTTTTATAATATATGTTGGGATTTATGCAACCGTAGTAAGAAGCTATCATGACTATGAAGAAGCCAAGGAAAGGAGAAGCAAGATGAGATTTAAGTGAGAAAGCAGGAAAGAGAGCAGGATTAATTGAGTTAACTATATTTATATTCTATAATGTAGCTTCATACAATAAATGTATATGGAAGGATGATGCACACGTTTCTAACTTACTTTAGGCTTTTAATCTTGAAGAAGATACGGTATAAAGTAGACGGAAAGTGCACAACATGCAAACTACGTTATATATTGTTATTTTGAGTAAAGATTTTAAAACGCATTTGGAATGTCCTAATTGCAGTGTACATGGGGAATGGAGAAAGTATGTTGGTATGAGAATGAACGAAGTAAACACAGGAAAGCAGGGAATGTTACTCAGGAACCTCACGCAGATTGGATACATTATGGTCTCTAGAATCCTGCATTTTACTTTCACTCTGCTTTCTCTCACTCTGAGTATGCCATCCATATGTCACGGTTTGTTATTTAGAATCACATACACACACATACAATAATAATAATGTAATGCATGCACATAAAGGACTAAAGGATTGAACCAGTTAAGACCAAAATAGACAACAGGGAGAAGTAGGCATACAAGGATAAAATGTGGGGATAGAGAGGAAAAGCAAAATGAAAGCCCAAGCGATGAGGAGAGAAATCTCATCGTCATCATCTGCTTTTGAGGTTTTTTAGTGTGCTCTTAAAATGCTGAGAATACATAAATGACAAAAAAAGAAAGTACTTGCTTCCTTGTGTGTTTTGTAATATATGTAAATATGTATACGACATGCTCTTATGCATGGTACTCATCCCTGTCATGTGTCTTTTGTCATAGGTGTAGGTGAAATTGTGTCATGTATGAAATAATAAAAGAACCACACTAAAAACCCCACAAAATAAAGTGCGGTGTGGTGTTAGGCTAGGCTTCTCTCTCTTCTGGATACTCCCTTTTCGCTTTTTCGTGTTGTGGAGATAGAAAAGCATATTTTCCCCTTAATTATACTGCATTAAAATGTCGAGAGAAAAAATTGAGTCGTGTCTGTCAAACCACAAAAACTGTTCCACTTCCAAGAGTGGAGTGTGTATGTAAGAGGAAGAAGCTCAAGTCATGTTTTCATTTTTTCCATTAGAATGAATTACTTACTTCGTCCTTGAATGAGTTCTAAGGGATAAGAGAGGTGTGCAATGAAGTAGCTAGAAAATGATGGATATTGAGATGCTTTAGTGTTTAATGTACGTAATTAAGCATTTTAAGGAACCATACCATGAAACATGTTAAAAGTATTTTTAGATAATGAACTAGTTTCTTGGAATTGTTTGATTGGTGCATACATGTTGAAATAGGATGAAATGAATACAAGTCAATAGATAGGCTTAAGTGGGAGTATGGGATGACATTTTGATGGCAGTTCTTTCAAACTGTAGATACTTTATGAATGTATAAACTCACAGTAACCGCTTATGGTATCAATTTTTTATCACAGTAATGTGTCTTATTGTAATTTTCATTACTTAATGACTAGAGCACGATGCTATCCACCTCTACAATCAATAGGTCAAAATGTTAGCAAGTAATTATTTAACTGGGCTGCATACTTTCAAAAACATCCATTCATTACTTCAAATGGACAAAATTAATTTTTGTCGTTTCCTTTCAAAGGAATTGGTTGTACTATTCTTGTCCAGCGATGCGATGTGGCTGTGACAGAATGTACACCACCCTTAAAAACTCTCTCATTGATGCATTCTTATTCTGTGGTTTTCATCTACCTTTTATCACTAATTGATGTTTTCCATCAGAAACCTGAAAGCCTATCCCAGTATTAGAGATTAGAAATTAGAAATAGACAAATTGACAGTGAGTCAAACTTGGAACATTCGAGGGAAAAAAACATGGTATCGAAATTAAAAGTAGGTACTAATAATTCTTCAACCATTATACATAAGTTGTTGAACTTACGTTTGCATGTTTTTAAAGTAATGTGCTAAAAGAAAAACAGATGTAGTCATGCATGAGTGTGGTTGCGAATGCAAATGCATGTTTAAAAAGCACTTAAGTGGATGAGCTTGTTAGAAAGGGGATCAAGGTAAATGCAGATAAATAAAAAAGTTGAATGGTAAATAATATTTGAATTAGTAGTGCAATGGAAGGTTTGACGAAGCATAAACAAAACTAAAATCAAGTGCATCATTCGTTCACCAAAAATTTGTATAGTTTCTCGATAGTACCACAAAGTTTTATGCAAATCTTGATAACCTAAAGTGATCATGAGCCTGGACTGAATAAAGCTTAAAACAAAAGAAGCATACATACATACCACGTGTAGAGGCTTTATAATAATAAGCTGACATGTAATTCTATTTGCCCTGCAGGTATTGTGTACTCAACGAAAGAGCATGGTTTTTAACGTTTTTATTGATGTGTATTTTTCCTTTGAAAATTTCCCTCAGCTCCTCGTCAAAGTGATTGAAAGTGAGCGAGCTTCCTCTTTGATCTGGGAAAAGTCAAATTACACAGGGATCATCTCCGAGCTCGTTTCAGATTTCAGTCCCGTGACGACACTCCGAGTGGTTCCTGAAATTACTCCAGCAGTTCCTACTTCCACTGGAGCTAATCATAATTGGACAAAGTCAACAACACCATCAGGCAACTCTGTTGGGACTATCCTATACGGTTTCCACAATGCCGAGGACTCCAGATCTCTTGAAATATTCAGTATTGACACACTCTCTGGGCTAGTCAGCATAACTAAACCGGGTCTGATTGACCGTGAGAGCTTGCCACGTCACATCCTCACCGTGAAAGCTCGAGATCCCATTCATTTCTACATGTTTACTAGACTCACAATAGTCATCGAGGATTCCAATGATCATGCACCGGATTGGAGGTATTCTGTAACAGAGCTGAGGATTCCTGAAACCACTGCCGTTGGATCACTCATCTCGCAGGTAAAGAATCAAAACCAATTTCATTCTCTTCTAAAATCTCTTTTGTCAAATTTCAAATTGTTTCTAGCTGCTAACGTATTATTACATGCTGTCTGACAGTCTGACTGTACGTAGTTTTCCTGGAAAAAGTATATGATCTAAATTGATTGCAAGAGAAAGGAACGAATGAAAAGAAGAACAGAGTTAATTAATGGGCTCTCATATAATTTTGAACATTTTAAAGATACCTAGAATTGAGTGGAATATTCCTGGAAACTTTTAATTACAAGCATAGTCTTTTACTGATAATGAAATAAATTAACTGAAATTATCCTGGAATTTCACTTGTTGTCACATGAAACTTCACTTCTGCTATTCTACATACCTCACGGAGTATTATTTTTGAGACTGGCTTTTGGCAAAATAAATTCCTAGGTTCAACGTATTTTTTTGCTTTTGAAAAGCTTTGATGAAAGTAATCTCCAAAAATAAACGAGAATACTCATTCTAAATATAAAAGGTTTCTGCTGTCGTAAAATTTTTACTACGAAGTTTTTGTATCAACAAATCTCTTACACATACAGAACTTCTAGATTTTTTACATCGGCCAGAAAGTTTCGTTGCAAAATGGACATTTTGAAAAAATTAGGTTAGCTACATATCTCTGTAATTCAAGCTTACCCAATGGACCATGACGAATCATAAAAAGAAAAGGTTCCGAACAATAACCCTATGTAGGTATCTATATCTATTTATTACGGAATACTTCTTACCTGAAGTGCGTTCGTCTAGGGATACTTTGTTGTAAAGTGGACGATGATGTTTTAGGGAATATAAACATGATGCAATTTTAGATGATGAAAAAGTCTCAGCTTTCTCCTTCACTTTCAGCTTGAGTTGTCATCAACCAAAAGAGATACTTTATGTAATTTAATTTGCCACTTATTGTTTAAAAATGATTTTTACCCTATATACATTTGCAAAATATTAGGACAGGTGAAACGAAATAGACATACAAGCAAATTGGAACAGTATGGAAGTTAGTGAAAAAGTGAAAGTCTGCACATATCATCTGTACACTTAAACTGAAACAGTAAAAGACACTACTCAGCCCAAGCACAATACGAGTCTTACCATGAAACAGTTATACAAAAAAACAAGATGATGATATCATGACACGGCGGAAAATAGGCGCCTTTGTTTTTGAAGAACTTTCACCCGTATTCTCCCAACTTTTAGATATTTGCTTCTCATATTTTGAGTGGATTGCTCGAAATGGAATCCTTTTTCGGCTTTATGGACCTTTTAATGCTGCACACTACTTTTGCATCTGGTAGAAAATATGTGTTGGATAAGGCGACTATATATGACGTGTATTATGCTTAGGAACGTCTCGCCTACATACTTTTTGTTTTTATTGCCCTTTACTCTCCTATCTACCAAGAATTCTTAGGCAGTTTCAGAGAAAAGCTGGATAAACGTTTAGATAGAAGAAGAGTGAGGTTTTTTGGGCGAGGAAGAAAGTAAACTTGAAAATGTCAGATTCTGGTATTCTTGCGCTACTTCATGGGTTTACTATATCTGTTAGTGTGAGTTTGCAATAGTTTGGTGAACTCGTACACATGCAAAAACTTGGGAATTCAGACTAAACAAACCAAAAACCGAAAATGTACACAAGCATGCATACATATACGGTAGGCTATTTGTACATTTTACAAGAACTTATTTTACAAAAATAAAATAGGGTTTTATATGGAATAGTTGTTTGCAGTAGATAAGTATGTAACCTTCCTGTTCTCTCTCTCACATTTTCCTATCAATAAAGCATTTTCTTCGTTTTCTCTCTCCTCTTCTTTATTTTCTCTCATTCGTTTCAGTTTCAATTTACTTTTATGACTTTGTGTGGCGCATATCTTCGATGATTTGTTGTTGTGGAGTGGAGTGGAGTTAACAACACTTTTACTTTTACCAAGTAGAAGCAATGCGAAAGACAAGTATGATGCAATCCAGACAGTGTTTTTTCTTTCTACCAAAATCTCAGACGATTTGTTTGTTCCAACCATTGAAATTTAATAATAATAATAATAACAATATAGTATGGGTACTTTCACACAGTCTAAGTAAAACATTCCCAGTCAAATGATATAAGAAAGTATATGCATATGCGAAATCGAGCCAATACTGCAATAATAATTTATTTCTATTACAAATATTCAAAAATATGTGAGACACAGTATCTATGAATCGCTGGAATATAAAACAATTTTAGCAATCACTTTAATAATACATAATTCATATATACATGAATCTACAAGATAAGCTCTGGAGTTGGAGTATTGCAGCCACCTGTTCATTCCTTACGTGTATTATCTATGCCTATGAATGTTTTTAGCTTTGTGTTGTAAACTGTAGTAAACCGATATTATTTTTTTCGATAAAAATGTAATCGCAGATGAATGTCATACAGACTCACATATTATTTAGTGCAGTGCAATCGTGGAAATTATTGTTTGTTTAGGTAACATCTAAACGAAACGGAAGAAATAGGGGAAGAAAATGAGAATAGAGGAAAAGAAAACAGAGTTGGAATGAGTTTGAAGTTTATTGCTCCATACCATATCTCATGTTCCCTTTTTAAACTTTACATAGGTATGCATGTATGGATATTGTATTTTTCTTCAAACTCCACAACTACAACTGAAGATACGCTTTTCTTTCCTATGTTGATACTATCTCAATACAGTATTGCATAGTCTAGTGTTGATACTAGCGTTGCAACATAATAATGTCTCACGAAATGTTACAGACACAGTGGATTTTGATTGAATTCCCATGATCCACTTACATCACTTTTACTTTTCTTCTGAATACGTCGTTCCTATAAAAAAAGTGTGTCAATATAATGGATGAATGTAAAAGGACACGATCCTCTTGTGTGGCTCCGCGTGTCTCATCTCATAAACTCATACATATACCTATTACCTTCTAGGTTTGTCAACGTAATATACACAGGACGTGGTATAATACCTACGTGCATTTATTATCGTCTGTCTATATATTTTTTTCTTGTTTGGATTCAGACAGTGAAATTTATTGTCTGATGTAAATAAAATGGGGAAAAGGAAAAATAGTTTGTTGGTCTTTCCTGGTTAAAGCAACACCCGCACACTAACAATTTCGACAATTTCACCACGACCGCCAGTTTATAGTGTATTCCCTTCCTTTTACTGGCAGGTGTAACATTCGATAACCTGTCCTGTGATTGTGTAGAGAAAGAGAGACTCGGGTAAAAGGAGCAAGGGAAAGGGACAATTTATTTTACTTTATATTTATTGGGTTGCTACCCTTTTATATATGTTTGCAGGGATCTGCGTCATTTTTCTGCTCTTTTTTTACCTCTCTCACGCTCTCCACAGCAGGTTGACTAGTTTTTTGTGCTTTGCATTGTTGTTCCAATTTTTGTTGGGCAAGAGCATTATTGGGCAACTGACAGACATTTTCTTTTCTTCTATTTTACGAATTGACTTTGTGCAGCCACACAATGGAATAAAATGTACAATACAGCTAGCATGCAGTGTGCAATCAGAGAAAAGAGGAGGTAAAAATAACGAGTTGTGTCGTCTTGTGCAAATCTGATTAAAATTCTTCTGAGAATAAAAGGGAAGGGAGTAAGGCATAATAGGATCATAAAGCTACTATCACACAGGTTTTTATTGGGAAAAGGGAAACGTGAAAGAACCAAAAAGGAGATTGCATTATCATCATCATCATCTAAGGTTTTGGTTTAAACTTGCATGAATTATGTATGTTCATTTGTAAGATTGTGTTTTCAGAGGGTTCCGTTAGGTTAAATAATAATATGATTCAGGCTCACCTATATAAAAGCCTTTTCACTCCGTTACTGTAACATTTAAGCCCATTACTGTGATCACTGTACCACATTTTACAATATTGAATTGGCAAGGAGCAGTGGCTTATATATAAAACACTTAAAAAAAGAGTTCTTGGAAAGGCCTAATTTTTATACGTGTCACCATGCATGCACAGATGCGCCATGTTTTGCCATTTGTTACCTTACGATTTCCGTTGGGCACTCGGCGAAAAAGAAAAACGTAGATAACAAAGGTAGTTTACGCGATAAAAACTGAAGAAAAAACGCATAAAGAAAAAAGGTGTAAACGTTTCAATATTGTATTGTCTTGTCGAATCAACTCAGGCGTGTTCTCCATGTTTCTCCTGCCGGACGAAACTATTAATAAAAGTACAAAATTAATGTGCTTCTGTTCAATCGTTGTCTTACTTTTCTGTCCTAGTCCAGTTCAATGATTCAGTTGTGCTTACATGTAGACACGGGTATTTCCTTTCTCAATCAATCGAATTTAGATGGATGGACGGATATGAGGAGGTAAAGTGGATATGCAAGTCACCTTGCTGGTGGAATATCACAAATCGAATTTCTCTCCTTTAAAACTTATAAGTAAAAAGATTGTAACGATTTAAAAAATATTAAATGGTCTTGCTATATATGCCTTAGTTTTAAGCAGTAGGGAAAAAATACCACTGAGAAATTTTGAATACGAAAAGGTTTATTTCCTTGCCAGATCCAACAGCGCATTGCAAGGTGACTTATGATTCGATAGTCACAATTATAATTCATGCTCAGCGTTCAACACAGCTTTCAAACTTCGTGTTCCAGTAACCCATATTGCCGTATCAGTAGCTATTTTAGCTACAGCCTTTCTAATACGTTACAAACAGGCAAGGAATTAAATTTGGAAAGCTAAGCTGAAAGCCACCTGTGAGTAAAACACAGCAGATTGGTAAGCGGTTAAAATGGTTTTAAGAAAGTTTCTTGAACGACAAATTAAATGAATGAGTGGTAAACTATCCACTTTACAATACTACGCACGCTTTTGTTGTTGCCATCAAAAGTTTCTTCTTTTCGTGGCTAGTTCAGGGTTTGGCCCACCTGTTTCTCAAAAACGAAACTTTGCTTTCCACCATGTGTAATAAGACTGTGCGTGGGCGAATTGTAAAAGTAGGCAACGAAGGTTGAAGGTTTCTATATAATATTTTTCATTTTATCGGACGGTTGCTGGTCTTCCTTTTTGGAGAAGTTTTTTAAGCGTAATAAAATAAAATCTATTATGCTTTATGCCATTGGATGACCGAATTTATATAAGCCAAGCCACTTTCCTTCTTTTTTATGACTTCTCAAAGAGCCTTTAGGAAAGCACGTTTTATTCCGGTCAAACCAACGATATACGTACATTACTCGTATACTTTCTTTTCATATGCTACAACACACACAAAGACACGACGTTGGGATGAACAAGTCAGAAAAAATATGGTATGAGAAAAGAGAAAGTAGGTTTCAGATGGAAACAGTACGGCTGCTGCAAGGCATATCGGCGCAGTTGTTGAAGCATTACGAAAACTAAACCCGGATGCTATACTTTCTCCATCGTTTTTTTCTTGTTTTGAAGAAGCAAAAAAAATAAACCAAACCGGATTTGTGTTATTTTCCACGAAGTCCTTTCTCCTAAAGGAGCTTGACCAGAAGAGTGAAGAAAGCCAATAAATGCAATACCCTGCATTTTGTTAGTGCCGCATATGCTTAGATAACCAGTGAAAGCGTTCAATGTAAAGAAATCCGAGCTGAGAGAACCTACTTTCTTTTTTCATCTGGTTTGCTCCTTTTCGTATGTTTGCATCAAATGAAGTTTTTATTGCAAAAAGAAAATCTGGAAAACCTTTTTAGACATTTTTGCTTTGAAATTTGCTTTTAGTGACTATGAAGCAGGAGAAT
Organism: Orchesellides sinensis; assembly: GCA_027744375.1. NCBI lineage: Eukaryota > Metazoa > Arthropoda > Collembola > Entomobryomorpha > Orchesellidae > Orchesellides > Orchesellides sinensis. The sequence continues at coordinate 8,269 of JAHZNG010001655.1, read as the reverse complement.
GGTGTATTGTATTATTGTATGGAATGGACAGAGAAAGCACATTCGCTAAAAAAGGTAAAAGTCGAGTTGAATGAAAATTTTGTTTGAATGAAAAAATGGGACGGTTTTGGTCAGACGGTTTAGCAGAAAAAATGAAACATTTTGCTATTGTAGTCTGGTAAATTGAATGAAATTCAAACTGAAAGGTTACTTACACTTAAATTCCTTTTTCGATCAAATGCTACTTTACAATACAATATGATGAATGCTTGTAATTCAATAAAAAAGAGAAAGCATTTTGTGTTTTTGGGTACAGTTTTTATATTTCCTTTTTTATTTCTTTTGATAGATTGAGGCTTTCGATATGGACTCAGGTGAGAATGGTCGCTTATCTTATGCCATAACATTTGGCAATATTGGAGCAACATTTGGAATCGATAAGGACACAGGCTGGCTTCAGCTCGACCGACCTTTATCTATCCCTTTTGGGGACACTTCAGTGGAATACCAGCTCACAATACAGGCCAGCGATCACGGGAAGCCACAGCCTTTGAGTGCCACTACAAATCTCAATATTTTGGTCACGTTAGCATCAGATGAAGAAGTGGTGGCTTTGAGATGCTCAGGTGATGGTACCTTAGCGTCGAGAAACTCACCTTTCTCCAGCTCAAAAATGATGAGGGTTCGAGTGAAAGAAAATTCTCCACCTGGGACCTATGTAACCACGGTTCGTGCCGTGAACTCTAAAGCTGTTAGTTTTGAAATTGAAGATAATCGCAATCACATGTTTTGGATTGATCCGACCACCGGAGTTATCTTGGTGGGTAAAGGAAGGGGAATTTTGGATCGGGAGTCGAAAGCTAGTCATGAGATATTTGCGAAGGCTACGAACTCTGTAAGTACAATGTATTAGTATGTTTGTTTGACTTGATTTTCTGGTGTCTTGTTTTTTCACCGGCAATTTAAAAGTGCTATTATGAAATTGCTTAATTTTTTAGCGCGGTGCAACTGCAACATGTCGAGTTGTTATAGACATCATTGACGTAAACGACCACAAGGTAAGTTGGGTTCTTTTATGAGCCAACTTAATAAATTTGGATCGTTTTCTTAGTAGCTCTACATCATATTTCCTTTTATTAAACTTTCAACATTGTTTCCAGCCTCAATTTACAAAACTGTACTACGAAGGAATCATTCGAGAAGATGCTCCCTTGGGCACCCTGGTCCGCAAACGACCGGAAGGAGCTGAGCTGGATGAAAAACGACCTCTAGTTCTTGAATCTACCGACAAAGATGTTGGGCTCAATGCAGTAATAACATACTCTATAGTTGAAGATGAAGAAATGCGAACAGTGTTTCACATTGACCCCTCAACCGGTGCCCTACTCCTCGTGACTTCTCTCGACTATGAGAAACGATCTCAGTACATTTTCCACGTCAAGGCTACAGACGGCGGTGGCCTGATTTCTCCAACTGTAGCAACGGTCAACGTGTCCGTAGAAAATGTCAACATGAAAAAGCCTGTAGTGCAAAGTGCTCGAGTAGAAATGTTCCTTCCTACAGCTCCTGGTGTACTAATACATCAAGTCCTTGCAACGGATGCGGACGGTGACACACTAGACTTCAACATAACTCGTGGTAATGCTCAAGAATACTTTAAAATTGGGAAGCGCACTGGGGAAATTCGAATAGGGAAAGCGGACGGGTTCTTGGGATCAAAACACGTGCTGGAAATTGCTGTCACGGATGGACGCTTCTGGTCTCTGGCCACTATCACTGTTCATGTGAAGCAGTTGGTCAAAAATCCCGCGTTTACCTTTAGAAATTTCACCTTTTCCGGTTTGGTCGTTGAAAACTCAACGAAGAGCGTTAATATCATGTCTTTGAGTGTTGTTGGGGCGCACATAAATGAGCGACTTCGTTTTCACATTCTTAATCCAAACCTTCATTTTGGAATTAAGCGCACGTCAGGCGTAATCTTTACTACAGGAAAGAAATTAGATCGGGAAGAGGAACCAACGCACAATTTGCTCGTTGAGGTAAGAACTTTTTTATGTACAAAAAAATATATTATTATGTGTATTAAGGGAGCCGTGCCGAGCACTACAGTTATTTCTAATTTTATATCAGAAATGCTTTTACCATATAGTGTAGGAGTACATAATGCGTAAGTCAATAGGGAATGAGTGGAAATCACTCAGCAGTAATAATGCATTTCACATTAGGAATTTCTTCGTAAAAAGGCAAACCAAGCGTTGAGATTCACATTCACAGCATTAAAAGTTGTTCAACTTGAGAATTTTCTTTTTGTATTTACGGCATTGCATAGTAGATTCTCTCAACTTTTTTATTATTAGAATTGCTACGATGAGGGAAAACGGGGAGAAAACTAAAGGAAGAGATTCTCATTCCTTCTTTTTTATAACTCATACAAAACAGTTCAGTAATGGAGAGAAAAAGCAGTCCATTCTGCTTAAGAGCTAAATCTCATTCTTCACAGTGAGCTTTTTCCCCTTTTACGCAATGAATTATGACCGTAAGCTGTGTGTATGTAGCCAATGCTATCTTATGTGGCTGGCGTTTGCAGAGCGTCAGCATTAGAACGTGCCGTTCTTCTATCTGCCTTTTAGCGGGGAAGAACTACTCCGACTACTTGAGACTGGGTAGTCAGATAGCATTGAATTTTTTTGGTGCATTCACATAAACAGAATTTGCAATAGTCTCTTTTCAACTCTCTTTATTTTTGACTAACTTCATTTCTCTCCTTGTTCATCTTCTTGAACAAAAAGTGGGTAACCCTTTAGTCCTTCCAGTAGAGTACTGCCTGAGCGAGCTTCTTTCTTCAGAGGAAGTAGTAAGGAACAAATACGATATGAAGCACCAAAAAAAGCTTTTATATTATTTTACCTTTTTTGTGGATATCTTTATACGAGACTGCTAAACTAAGCGTTTATATCTTTTATGGACTCATACTCATATTATTGGCCATAAGGATAACTATGTATCTCTAAGTAAGGCATAAAATATAGCATTCTACTATCCCCCAAGAAAGTACAGTACATTTTAAGAAAGTTGCTTAGCTTTTGCTTTTTTTGCTGGATATGTTATGTTGCATTCCAAACTGTGTACCGTAAGAACTGCACTCTGCCAAGCTGTTTGGAAAGCAAAGAGGAAGTGTGTGACTGTAAGTTGCCTGCCTCTCTTCTGGTGTGATGCGATATCTATATTTTATGCGCTTATGCCACGTTGCACCCAGTGGATTAAGGAAGAGAAAGACGACAGACTGGAAAGGAACATTACGCAATCTAAAAAACGAAGAGTTTGTGGACCATAATATCTCGTTGTGTGGTGAATGAATGGTCTGTTTTTTATATTAGATGGATTCTTACAGAATGATGTAAGCAAGCATGCATGCAAAAGATATACGTATAGAATGATTAGCTTTTTTTACTTTACGCCACGCAAAAGTGGAAGAAGACTGGGTTGAAATGCAGTGTAGTATTTTGTATTTTTGGTTTTGTGTTTGTATTGTGAATGGTACAAGAGGGAAAGTTGGAGAGGAGAAAGTAGAGATATTTGTCACAACCCGAAAAGGATTTAAATGTTTGATATAGTGGACAACGAGAGAGTTTATGGTGGAGGTTTACTCTCGAACCCGTGTTTCACTTTTTTTAGGGTAAATGGAATGTGTTGTATGTCCTAAGTTACGCATTTTTTCTATAGTAAATGCTTTTTTGCGAAACTCGTCTCTCCCTTTAGCACAACTTTACTATCTTTTCTCCAGACATACAGGGAAGAATCTTACTTCCGTTTATGTATGACGAATAAAGGGTGTACACAACATCACACAATAAATGTACGAGAGATATTCTCAAGCGGAATATTATAGTGCATTAATGGCCATACGTTCCTATGTATTTTTATGGCATTTATAATAAAAATGCAACCGAAAAAAAGCAAAATGACAGTTGTGTGATAATGTTTGCGCGTTTTGTTGGTGGTGCCTAACGAAAACAACGTAAATATGCCCTATTTTCTCTCTTATTTCGCAACTTTGCGTCTAACCGCCAGCGCTACGGCGCTATTACAATGTTTTTTCATAGTTTGTTGTGTCTTTCCTGTACCAACAACTTTTGTAGCTGTACAAGTCTTAATGGCTAAATGGGAAAGTATTTTTTTTGGAATCGTATAGAGTTCTCATACATGTACATATGTATGTAGGTATGTTTCTTTGCTTTGCTTTGCTTTGGCGTGGCGTTTCCCGATAATGTGGATTCGGTTGAATGCAGACATGAAAGAACGAAAAAAATCTGCGTTTTTGTGTTTATGAACTTTTTTTTATTCTCATATCTTGTTATTGTTGCTTATGTATATGTATAATATAGTTTTTATTTCTTACGAGTATTTTGTAAGATTGTATGGCTTATCAATAAATGTGTGTAGTATTTAACTGTCCGATTCCTGTATATTGCACTACGTCTATGTATATATACAATACGGCTTTTTTTGCTAGAACGTTGTTTTATATAATATTCGGAATGTTTGTATGTGTGTCTGAAGTACTTACACTCGTTTTTATGGCTTAAAGCTGTTAAGAGCGTTTAGGGATTTGTAGAATGAACAAAATGGGATCTTGAAAAAATTTTCGGAACTATTTCGTTTTATAGGTTACTTATTGCTAGGTTTTACTACTTGAGGACTTTTTTGCTGGTGCGGCTCATTTCATTTTTGCACAAAGTTTTTTCTGTCTCGTTTGTATAAAGTACAACTTTTTACTTGGTATTACAGGTTCATGGCGATGACCCATCAAGAGTTGCTCGCTCCTTCGTCACTATTCACGTGTCTGATGTCAACGACAATGTAAGTCCTATAAATGTACCTATGCTACTCATGTATCTAGTTCTTCTGCGGTTGTGACTTTTACCATTTGTACAATTGGAAATGTTAATGCTACTTTCCTTCACTTGATGTTTCGTTACCTACCCCTTTTTTGTTTAAATTGTTTAAAATTTATGAATACAGGTAAAACCTCACGTTAAGAATTTTTTATCCTTTTTATGTGGAAACGGGCTATGAACTTGATCACCCCTCTTCATAAAGTTTGGTTTATTCACTGCACAATAGCAATAAAAACTAAAGTTTATATGCAATGCTTATATATGTAGTATCTCGTTGAAATACATATAGACTGGAGTGAAAACACAAAGAGAAAGACGAAGAAAAATTAAATTTTTATTTGTTTTTTTACCAGGCACCTCAATTTATGAACCTTCCTTATGTGGCTGTGGTCTCAATGGAGGCAAAACCAGGCGATCCTGTAATCCAGGTAAGGGAAAGCTGGTAGTTTCTTTTAGAATAAAATGTATAATAAAAACATAACCTGTTTTAACCGAAACGAACAAAAATATCGTGAAAAAATTGGCTCCTCAATTTATGAACCTTCCTTATGTGGCTGTGGTCTCAATGGAGGCAAAACCAGGCGATCCTGTAATCCAGGTAAGGGAAAGCTGGTAGTTTCTTTTAGAATATAATGTATAATAAAAACATAACCTGTTTTAACCGAAACGAACAAAAATATCGTGAAAAAATTTCACCTTGATGTAAACTCAACATGCAGTCTTCATCCACAACGAAGTATCTAGCTGCCAAGTTCTTAGTTTGCTCTTTGCTTGACTGAAACATGAAAAAGCTAGGAAAAAGGAAAGCTGAATTCCTTGGAGGCTTACAGGGAAAGAGCTTCATGTTATACACTCTATTATTATCATATTATTACTGTCAGAAGCGTCATATTAAATGTGGACATCTATATGAAAAGTCTTATTGCGTATAAGCATACTACCACAGACAGTGTATCATTTAGTTATCCATATCCATTCATCTGCCCGTATTCCTTCTCATCGCAAAAAAACTCTGATAGATAGGTGTTAACAATGAGATATGGCAAACTGCTGCTGCTAAAGGAAATCCTCTTGATGTATGGTGATCACTATGTAATAATATCTGCCAGTGCCATGTATCATCCTATCTCTCTCCTTTACTAGGATGGATTTAGATTTAATGTAATCTAACATAGTTTAACTTTGCGCTCCATTTTTTCGTTTCTTTGCCGAAAAGTTTTAGAGAAGGTATAATGCTGATGTGTTGATGATGATGGTGGTAATAGTAAGCAAATGGTATTGGGAAGAGATAGGATGCCTTTAGTGGTGATTCGTAGTGATAATGATATTACGCTCTTTCACTAAGCTGCACCGCTATCTTTTGTGTGTGAATCTAACCAAGGAAGTATTAAGGCAAAAGGTCGATGAATGAATGAATGAGTTAGCGAAGAAAGTGGAAGAGAGTTCAGAAATAAGATGCTTGCATAGTATAACTTAGTATAAGTAAGGATATTACAGCAAGGAATGTGTTTTTTGCGTGTGTGGAAGATAGTTTATCAAGATTTGACGATATTTTCCAACTTTAATGCTTTACACGGGCAATAACTATCAATACACGTTTATGTATTCCTTGCTTACTGACCCAGATTCTTCTTCTTGCGAATCAAACAATATTAATAGAGGAATGGCTATACATAGTTATAATACCTAACGCTATCGGAAATCTAGGATAAATTGTATGTACATCTAAACTTGAAAAAGTACAGCAGAACAGATTTGAGAGAGGATCTAAGCGACAGTTTCATTGCTCTATAAATTCTTGCCACACATGTACGCAAGTTATACAAAAGCATAAGCTACATGTTCGTATCAAATTTCATATTACCAGAAGAGAAAGTGCTTTATTCTGCAGTCTTATTCATGGCATATGTATATTGGGAATCAAGCGCTTTGGATTTGGCTCGATACTACTGCATGTGCTAGATAGGGCTGCATGGTGAAAGTGGATCAACATTTTAGTGAGATCAACCAGGAAAATTCTGTAAAGCTCTGACTACTGGAGCTAAAAAACAAACTGCAGCGGCAGAGGTACTATTTACAAGTGAAAAATATTTTTAATGAAAAATGGTTACTGTTTGCCGGAGAAGCTAAACCTTGCCAAGAATTTGAAGTAACCGTCATCTACTCTCAGCTCACGCATGTTTACTAAAAAAAATTGCTATATGTACGTGTGTAGCACGTGACAAAAGGCAGCCTTATAAAAAACATATGAATGATGATAACTCAGTTGGTTTTTATCAGATAAAAAATTCTCAACATTAGTTTATGCGTATTATTATTGCATTGCGTAATATTTCTTATACACCTAATTTCACTTTTTTGTACAGATTAAAGCGTACGATGCGGACGAAGGGGAAAACGCAATGATCCGTTACGAGCTGGTGCGGAGTCCACATGGGGATATTTATGATTTGGATCGCCACTCGGGCGTCATACGTTTGCGAAGGAGACCGGATGGTGTTGGTCATCATGAGATTACTATCAAGGCGTATGATGGAGGTGAGAGATAATATCCTACATAGCAATATGTTTTCTAAGCCTTTTTGGCTTCAAAATTACTATGAGCCATGCATACCACGTATTCTCTGCTTTACCGAGTGTTGTAAAATGGCAACTGACCCAAAATGCGTGCTTAAATGAACAAAGTGGCATTGACTGTCACAAGCGTTGGACAGTTTACTTCACTAGTTTCTGAGTGTATAATTTGCTCTAGAAGTAAGGTATAAAGTAAGAGAGGGAACCGCTTTTTATGCACGAGCAAAATAATAATGTACGTAAAGTGACAAGCATGAAAAACTGTCAGCGTTAACACTTTTTGCATTTTTGATACTACGAAATTATGTAAAGTATACATGAACCTTTTAGAATTCAGAATAATCTGTTGCCAGAAAGGTGACAAGGCTCCCTTTTCATTCCAGTTTTATGTCATGTTACGTGCCATTTTAGCCACTCGTTTTACCTGTTTGATAAAAACGTGAGATATGAAAAACGTATTGCATGTGACAAGGTAGTTGTAGCAGGGTATAGCTTTATGGAATGCTTTAGTTTTGGTGTAATGGGGTATTATGTAATTACATGCAAGTTCAAGGAACCATGTGATAAAATGCATTGTGGCATGGCATATATATCATGGACGAATGATTTATAACTTTTTAGTCGCTTTTCTTTGGCTTGATTCTCTTCCTGCTGCTTGCTAATTCAAGTGACGCGAGAGTGTGAAAGCCTCCAAAAGTGCACGAGACAGGGGCAGCAGTATAGCAATGTGTACCGTGACCACAATGTCCATTTTAATGAAAATTACGTTACATTACTGGGAAGTGTCCCTTTCGATGAAAATGCAAGGACGTATGATA
>JAHZNG010001654.1:0-12749 GCA_027744375.1 Orchesellides sinensis | reverse complement strand
CAACGTCTCGTGCCACTCCCGAAATTCTCCATCCTTATCATAATTCCCATTAAGGTTGGGAACATTGTCCTTAAAATATTTTTCCACTTCTTCTTCATCCACCTCACGAATGGGAGTTACTGTTTTCGGATTTTCTTGATGATCCGTCTCATCAACTGAAGTAACGGATTGAATTTCGGTAGTGATAGACTCAACCGCAGCGTCTAATTTGACCTGATGAGGATCACTGATGTTGGCGTTTCCTTCTGTTTCATTCGCCTTGCCTATGCCGTCTTGTTCTTGGTCATCATCGTCACTATCTCCCCAATCAATTAATTTACGAGGCTTCACTTCTAACGTACTCAGACTTTTGTGATTATTAATGCTTTCAGTCTCTTTATTGGTACTACTATTTGTATCCCCATCTTGCTGTGTAGGTGGTGTCGAAGTGACATCATATTCGTAATTCGCAAATTCTTTTAAAACTTCAGGATCTATGGGGGGAAGCTTGGCTAATATGTCTGCTTCCGATGGAAACTGATTTGCATTATTTGATATGTTGTCAGTCTGGTCATCTTCGTGCTTTGACTTGTGCTTCTTCTTTTCTTTCTTAATTTTCCCTTTGGACATTTCTGAAGATACACCGGCAGCGTGTTCTTCGGCAGCACCTTTTGAATCACTGTCTAATAACAAGTCCCCCCTTGCTAAAGCATCCCTTTCCATTTTTGCAAGAAGTTCATTTTGAGATTTGAGGTATTTTTCTACAAATACATTGTTTACTAATTTGTCTTCGGGGACTGCCTCCTCAACGAAACGACGGCGTTTTTCTACAAGCTCAGAATTTGTTGAAGCACCTTCCCTATCTAATTTCTGTTGCATTTCACGCTCCCGAGCCTGTTTGGCAGCTTTTTCTGCTTTGGCTTGGGCAATTTTCTGGGCAAGGATTGCTTCACCTATGATAAGGAAAGTATCTATTGTTATGTCCAGAAAAATGCAATTTAAATAGAGGAGTTGGAAAATAAAATCATCGTCAGCCGGTTAAAAAGCTTAAAACTACATGTAGAATTCAGAGTTGGATTGTCACATCATTTAAAAAACGGAAGTGATTGATTTTCTTCCACCACTAGTACTTTGCAATAGAATAACTATACAAAATAACTTACTATCTTGATAGTATTCATTTTGTTTCTTCCGTCTCTTTTTCCTTGGTTGCAGCTCAGTTTGAGACGTAGCTGCTGATTCGGTATCAAGAGGAGTTGCAGGTGAAGGAACGTTTGAGTCAGTCCCTGGCACAGGCAATTGAGGCGAAAGAACGGATGTCTGACTTAAGGTGGCAGGGGAAGGGGCTGACAAGGAAAATCGTTGATCTTTGGACGAAAAGCCATCACTATGATCACTTCCACGCGACGCGTAAGAATCTCGACTGATATCATCTAAAGCTAAGAGAGGATCGTCCAGCGTTCCATTGACAGCACCGCGCGATTTTTTGGAGGGTGGTTCCGTACTGAAACATTTAGAAAATTTCCAACTATAGTTTAGTTTATAAATTCCCAACATCAATTTATGTTTATACAATTTTTTAAATTAACAATTTCAGAATATTGGGATTTCTCAACACCTTTCATTTCAGGGTTGGATCTCAAATTCATCATTGTAGAAATAAAACTTCATTTACGCTTCCATGATACTAACACTGAATTCCAATTAATTATGACATACAAGGTGAAAATGCAAAAATTCTCAACAAGAAACTACTGCCAGCCAGACTTAAATGTATATATCCAGTTACATAGACATAACAAATTCTATACAATTACACAATCAACAATGTAGGGAAAACATTTAATTTTAAATTTCTACTTACAAAGATCATTGTAAAACATTAATCATGAGCCCACGTTTATAAACAAATCATTGTGTATAGTAAGACTGTTTTAGTATGTTAGATACGCAAATGAAATAAAATCGTTAAAAAAGAAAACAACACCAACCTTGCACTTAATGGGCTGTCATCCAGCTCTCTGTATCTTTTATTTGCTGCATTTGTCCTAAAAAGACATAAGAACATTAAAACGTTAAAAATCAAATATAATTTTTAGAAGAATTATGCCAACAAATAATTTATTAAATATACCTAGAGACAGATTCTGCATTAGGGGCATACGACGACCCCGTTGACTGAAAGTGTGAGCTTGGCAAAGGAGAAAGATTGGAGTTGGTAGAGTGAAACGCTGACAAGGACGCCGCACTGGGTGACCTCGACTTGTGAGGACTAACCAAAACCACATTTCGCGAACTAAGTAGCGGACTAGCTGAGACTGACGCAGAGGGTGACACCAGAGCTGCATACGGACTTGTCTGGAGTAGCTGAGGATTTCTATGGTTTGGACTTCTACTTGCTATACTACTGCTCCCATTCCTGTTCGCAGCTAAACTACTAACACTGTTGGAACTATTGTTGAAATTGGTCACTGTCCCTATTCGTGGACTCAGACTATTGGAATTAAACGACCCAGCCGGGCTCACTCTGGCTGATGAAGACACAAGCGTTGGACTGGATGACGCCGACGTATACCCCGAGCTTAACCCCGGCAGCGCCCTGTGATTCCCACCCTGATGATGATGCCGCTGCTGCTGCTGTTGACCCTCTGTCCTTGCTGAAGACGTCCCATTCACTGGAAAATGATTGCGGGGCAGCTCGTCCACCAACACCGCATCCCTCCATTTCTTTACAAGCGCCTTCAACCTCTTGGCTAATATGGGGTCATTAACTTTCCTCCTAAACTCATTCACAGTCTTGCCCAACCTTGTTGACTCCAAAATCTCCTTTGTGACGGGAAGTACCTCGAGCTTTCCCAGCACCTCAAGGATCAGGGACATATCCTTGACATTGTAGTCTCCATCCACAGCTTGAAGTAATCTTTGTCGAAGGAAATAAGGCTCCTGCTGGTGCTCCTCCTGCATCAGGCCGAAGGAAGTTGGCTGAAGAGAGTTATTTCCCGTGGTGGGTGCCAGCTTGGTTGGTAAATATTTCCGAACCAAGGAGGATTATCACCTTAATGGTCCAATTTTATTATCAACCACACACTTTCTCTTCTCCAAATTATCTTCCTTCCACCACCACTACCTAACTGTATCAAATCAGCTGATTACAAAATATTTATCCAGGTGTTCTCTCCCTCCCTCCTATTTTCCTTTCTCCTTCAATTCCCCCCTTTAAATACACCCTTTCTCCACACTTTTTCTATTGTACTATCCAGTTTTAATTATTTTTTTGTACGCCTCCCTTTTTATCATTTTTTAACAAAACATTCCAAAAACTCTAAACAAAACAAAAAAAAATTACATCAAAATAGCTCTCTCCGTCCTATTCCTCCGTCTGTTCTTTCTTTTATATCTCCCTCGTCGCTCAGATGCAGTAATAGTGTAACCTCAGACAATCCCCCTATACTTTCTATTTACTCTATGCTATTCCCACACTACATATATTTTTCGGCTTTAAAAAATAATTACCTTTCCTACTCTATCCTTCCTGATTTATCCAAGGAAAAAACGGACAAATAGAAATAATTAACGTAAAAATATATTTTTCAAGGTAAGAAGAAGTAAATATTTTTTTTTTTTGTAATAGTAGGAGTAGTAGTAGTACAGTAGGTTAGGTAGGTATAGGCTATGTGTACGTAATAAATATATATATGTAGAGCTTTTTTTGTTATGTGGTGAATTGTGATAAATGGTGAGCCAACGTACAACAGAGCTACGTGCACTGATGGCAAACATGGACTGGCAGTGTTGGACGGAGTGTAGCCCCTGGTATATCATCGAGCCAGAGAGGATGAAAATGATGGTGCTGCTGAACATGAACATCGCATCAACAAGACTGACTCGACTCTTGTGCTCTGTACAATTCTACTCAGCTCAGAATTCTCCTCTAGCTCCTGACTCGCCTATCCTTCCACGTATTACCATTTTTAAAGGAACATTGTAACATGAAATATTACATGAGGAAAGGAAGAGACGAAGAACAGAGATGCATAGCTATTTGGTCTTGCTATATCCTCCAATGTGTAACGGTTGTAAAGGCTTGCGCATGTATGGAATGACTTGAGCAAGAGGTTGATCATTATTACAGTTGTTCAGGTATATGGTTATAATGTTTTTTATGTAGTTTTCGCTTGGAAACAGAAGTTTAAGCAGTGAAGAGAAGCCTTGCCAGTTGTATCTGGCTTCTGTGATGTGGAGTTGGCTGAAATACACAGAGTTCTGTATATTATGCGAAGAAGATGGGAGGAATCCATATTGCATACTTAGAGCAAGACAAGAACTTGGTATTATTGAATTTTCCGATAGATGTATATATGAATAGTGTTTGGATGGATCCCTTTATCCTTTTCTGTCTTCATTTCGTTCAAAAACTCACTTCTTATTAGCAGAGTAGAGTTAGAGCCGCTGTTCCTTGTGTCTTTTTTACCTTCTCGTAAAAAATATGTTGCTCAATTTAAACCATTGCTTCTCTTTGAGCAGACATTTTCCCCAAATCATCTCAAATCAGAGAGAGAGATGCACACTTTTTTGTGATTTGTTCTTGATTCTTTTCATCAAGTTCCAAGCTGTTGGTATGATATGAGAAGGAGAAGAGTTTTCACAAGAGTTGTATGGCTATCATGATGAGAGTAAAGAGAATTCAACATGTCGCCTAGTTCTGGTTGAAAGAAGAGCATTTTTGGTGGTGATGATGTAGTATTTTGTAATAATTTCATTAGGACTATAGCCGCATTCATAATGATCATTGTTAAAGCACCAGAGATGGTAATAATTGTTGCAATCTTGTTGGAATACAATGCAAGCTTTGCAGGTGTAAGAATTCCATTCCCGATCATTATAATATCCATATCCACCCCCTTTTCCTGGTTCTGATGAGGATTTTGTTGTTTGGAAAACATTTTGTGACAAGAAACAAATATATTTGACGAGAGAATAATTATTATGGGCAGAAACAGCTACTATGATGTTGGCTGTATGTTAAAAAAGGGTTAACTTCTTGGTATTTTTTTTATCTTCAGATATAGTTCCCCTTTGCTTCGCTTTTGGTCTATTAAAAACCTTTATACATGCAGAGTAATCTAGGTCATCCATTCAATGATTTTTAGCTCACTTCCGGCCCTTATCTTACACCATGTAAGTGTGTGAAAAACACCCGGACTTCATGGTAAAGAATACCTTCCTATGCAATTGTGTCTGTAATGTACTCCACTGCCAAATACACAGATTACAATGTTGGTTCTCTCTCCCTGTTTAAGCATACAAAAGCTATATTGTAAGTGTTTTGTTGATAAGTATTTATGTATGCATTACTAGTATTAAATATTGTTACAATTTCCAATGAACACACAATATTATCCAACGTTAATATTTCAGCTTTTTAGATGTGTCTATAGCATATAAAAATCCTTTTCGGCTTTTGATGCATTTGTTATGGCGTTGTTGCGTGTGTTTCAACATAAGAAAAGGAGGAATGGATATCCTTTACTGTAAGTGTCCCAACCCACCCCAAGTCTTCTGTTCTGTATGTTATCCGTATATATACAAGTAACTTTCCGTACACACAAGATGCGTTGCTGGTACACACTATTCACTCACACACTTTTTTATACACAAGTCGTAAATATACCGTGTGTATTGTGAACTCTTTTAGGTAATCCTCTTTGGGTCTGGTCTAGTACACAACGTACGTTAACTATGTATAACACAGACACTCTCACGAACTTCGTACACGTTACGTTATACAACGAAGAGCCAAGCCAGGCCACAGGAGTGGAGATGTTCTTGTGTGATACTAGCGTGGAATATCAAGTGAATTGAAGGGCACAAAAAAGAGAACTGGTTGTTGGAGCAAAGAGAAGAAGAGCTGAGCGAGGAAAAAGCTGGCTCGGTCTTCTGCTGAACTCAATACGCTATGGGTATATGTATTGATGGTGACGGTAATAGGGATATGGATGATGATGATGATGACTGTTCGCCTGCAAGAGCGCAGAAGAGTTAACGTGAATTACACTGGTATACACTTTTGTAACCAAAGGCAAGGCACTGTACGCGATGCGATGGACTGGGAGATGAGAAAAGAAGGAAAGGAATAAAATGTTGAGCAAACGTGTGTGTGTACTAGAAATACTGACTGACTGTGTGAAGCCAACAAGGAAACTGACTGTGTGAGACTGAACCAACTACCAACAACGGCTTGCTCTGGCTCATTCGGACCACCACTTTTTTAATACTTTTACACATACACCATGACACACACGAGCACCACGATACGATGCGATGATGATACGAAGAGAAAACGAGATGGTGATGCCTTGCACTGGCAAAACTAACTGGTCTTGCGAGTGTACTCTTGTATAGTGATACACTTGTACAAGGCTAAAATATTATGGGGAGAATGATGATGACGAAGAAGAGAGGATTTTTTGTGTTAAAATGGCTGCGAACTAACGAGAAGACGACGAAGAAGAGAGAGGAAAGGGATCGACTCTTCCATTTCAACGAAAAATATGTATATTTTAGTGGATGTATGTAGATATGTACACAATATGTCGATGGGGTATATAAAAGTTTGGTTTCTTATTCTTGTGTATGTGAAAAAGTATGTCTGCCTTTTTTGTCTGAAAGGTTTTCCTTTTGGGTTGGAGTTGGAACAAGGAGAATTTAATATGGTGGATTGGTGAAATGGCTTCAATTTATGGAAGTAGAGAGGTGGTTATGTACATTGCGCAAGTTTTATGTATGTACATAAGGTAAATACTGACACAGATGGGGATGTTGGATGGATTATATTAAAGGTTATTTATTTTTTCACGCTAACTCCTCTCTCGTTTACTTGCTCTTGCTTTGATAAAAAAGTTTGGTTGCAATTTTTAAAATGTTTGACCTAGCAAAATTGAAGGAGATATAAAATGTAGATGTTAGTTAAGCGCCCAGCNAGATGTTAGTTAAGCGCCCAGCCCAGCATATTGTTCTGAGCATTGTTGGATTGGGATTGTGATCAATGTTGCAAAATACTTGAAATTCTACTTAAAAGTAGTAAAAATGATATCTTTAAAGAAACACTACTGTTGTATGTAAACTAAAGTAGCCGTATGCTATATGCTTAGCAAAATGTTAAATAAAAGTCTGACGTGAACGTGAAAGATGAGAGCATAAAAAAAGTCAAATGTAGTTTTTTGAAATGGGAAATATGGCAGAAATTTTTTTATGCATGCGCATTTATTTTAATGGCGGAGTAGATTGTGATGAAAATAATGATGAGTATTTGAGAGTGCTTTTTGAAGGTTTTTGTAGGTTACGGTATAATGTAAACAAGAACAGATAGAAGTATACCAAGAGAAAAAGGTATACGTGCATGATTGTGGGAGCTATTATACGTATTATATTTACCATGTGTCCGATGGAAAATTACTCTTCAATATGGGGTATGGAATGGGCATTAAAATTTACATGATATCGTAATTAGAAGCACGGAAGGTAACACTAATGAGAATTCATTACAGAGTGAATGGCAATGCCACAGGGTTCTTTAACTAACTGTTGTTTTAGGAACTTGACTAAATATTTAGTTCAATGTTGTGAGAGGAAGTTCCTGGAAATTTTGTAGTGAAGAGTAGGCTTCTTGGAAAAACTAAAGGGGTTTTCATTTCAGCGTGTATATCTTTTTAACGATGCAGATTTCTTTGTATTTTCAGAAACTTCATAGAAATTAGTGTACACCTATAGAAAAACTACGTGACTGGATTGGATTTTTATGCGTGACGGTACAGTTTATATATGGAAAACGATGGTGTCCAAAAACGGGACCTATGAATACGGTACGGTGAAGCATTGTGGTGGTTGGTGCATGCTTATGTTCTATAGTATAAATGCTGAATGATGTATGATACATACATAAATGCTTAGTTAGTCAAAATTGCAGTGCAAACAGCAGATAATACGATAAAAATATGTATTCCAAAGTAATACGACAAGGAACAGATCAGTTTGAAGTATGAATTTTGTGACGTTTGAATGCGTAAAGCGGTGACAAACATGTAATTTTTATTGGTGTCAATTACTGAAATATATATTGGTGCAGTCAACGAGAGGATTAGAAATTTGGACTACAACATTGAACATTAAGCATAAGAAAAACTCGCTATTGTCGAACTGTTCTTGAATCTCTCAGCAAATTATTTTGAACTGTTTAAATGCTGACATAATCATAAACATCTTTGCAAGGTTGCTGAATTACTCCTTACTTAAGCAGATTGCAGGATATAATATTACTACCATTATATATTAAAGAATTTAAAGACTGTGAAATATGTATATTTAAGTTAAGAAGTTGCCTGAAAGGATATTTAAATATTAAAGGCACAATACATTTGTCCTCTTTTAAAAGTAGGCTTGTCTTCTGTATATAGTAAATGCATAAGGATATAATGTATTTCTTCGACTTGTATTTTATTTTGAGAAGTAAGAGAAGAGTACACATAACATGATACGTGCACAAAAATGAACTTAACGAGCAGTAAAACGTACGCGTACGTACAGATGCTGTGCATACCATACCGAAGAGGATTGATGTTTTTAGCTACACTTTACTCAATCTTCTTAGTGTTCAGTATTACACATGCTGGGAATACATAAGAGGAGTAGAAGTAGAAGCATCAGCTGAGATAAAGAAATGATGATGATGATGGCGAAGATGATGAACAGGAAATAACGATGCGATGGTATATTACGAAGATGAATATATGTAGGTGCTTTTGAAAACGTCGGGATTTCGATTTCTCCAGGAGAAAGAGATTGAATGAGTCATAGCCTTGCTATTATATGTATTCTTGTCGTTTTCATTCATACTGAAAATCCTGGGAATCTCCAGTTATGGCTTAGTTCGTGTGTCATGTCGAAATTTCCAAGAGGTAAGATGAACTGAATTCCCGGCGTATTTGGATCGTAGGTTTTGGTGTGAAAGCAAAGTTCCGATTTACATTCAAAAGTCGTATAAAATCTCTTTTAGAACCATTCTCATGTTACTATCTATTTGAAACTTGGAAGTGAACGATTTTCGCCGTTTAATTCTCAAATATAGCATTCAATATACATATAGTGTCTGAATTTTTATCAATAAAGTTAACGGTGAAGGTTAAGGAAACAAGAATTTGTGTGAGGTATTTTCAACAAAACTCTGACCGTTCCATTATATCGCAAAACTATCAAAGTTTTTTAAAGTCCTAATTTATGTATATAAAATCGAAGCATATTCCTCAGCCTAACTCTATTAACTCTTCTTTCCAAATAACTCTTCTATTAACTCTTTATTTTCAGTAAACTAGAGATTGTGTAATTTGAAAGATCAATCAATCCTTTTTTTGTAATTTGATTAATTTGTAAGGCTTCATGAAGTAATACCATAGACCTAATAATACCACTAGATCCACAATCAACGATTAATATATCTATGAGTAATACTATAACAAATATATGATGTATTTTAGCCCGATTATTAGTAATTCTTATAAACATCTTCCCTCCAATTTTTAACGGCAACATTTGAATTTGGATTGTCGATCTTCATATTGCTTACTGTAGTGTACGTTAAAAAAAAAATTTCTACTGTCGTCAGACAGTTATTAGCAAACTCAGACAAGTTCGTTTCATCCATTTAATTTCTCTCTGCCATAATTTTCATCTTCTAAATGCTTTTGGCTTTCTACTATCGTCAGACAGTTATTAGCAAACTCAGACAAGTTCGTTTCATCCATTTAATTTCTCTCTGCCATAATTTTCATCTTCTAAATGCTTTTGGCCAACAACAGTTGCCCCTCAATCCTTTCGACTTGTACTTTGAACACGAGATCAAACATCATTCATGCAGACCAGAAGAGAAGAAAGGGCTGTGGTATTGTATGACATGTACGATTTTACATGAGTGTAGAGAATGCTTATGGACATAAAACATAAATGCAAAAGGCAGGCAAAGACAAGTACAAAATGAAAAACACATCTTTTAGATACGCATATGGTAGCTTCATACACACAAATGTCTGTTGTGCACAAGAAAAGAATCATGACAATCTCATGCCTAAGAGTAAGTTTAGTTGTGAACCAGCTTGCAAGAAGTACACTATTTTACTGCTGCACATATTTTATACGCCGTGCTTGATAATGGTGAATTACAAATAGAATATCCCAGTACATCTGTACATTTTACTCAGACAGGTCTAGGAGATAAATGCAATAAAAAGTTGTAAAATTAGTGTAGGCTTGTAAAAACTACTTAGAAAAGGCTTCTCATGCTTTTATACACAATCGAAATGCACTCACTGCATTTATAAACATATAGGAATTGTAACCAACTGCATTTTCAACCAAACCGTCGGCTTATAGCTTATTTTACACTTGTGCATAAAGAATTCCATACATTGAGTATAAACTCTGTTCATTAGGTAATTCAACTCTTAACATTCATTCTTATCATGTTGCCAGTAAACAACAGTTTACTCCGTCAACCATGAATCCTAAGTACTGCAGAGCAGAAGAGAGTTCCTTTTCATCAACACTACTTGAATACTGTCTAAAAACGGCAAAAGTATAGTTGAAAGAGTACGAACAACGTAATTTGATGGTGCAAGGAATAAATTAGACTTTAATATGACATTTTTCCTAACATTTCCTGAATCTGTATACGTGATACATATGCACATATATTTTAGTGCTTTGAAATCTTCAGCTCGCTCTAGTGTATATATTTTACAGTAAATGCTATGTATATTTGTATAGAAAGTGCATTTATTTTTCCTACTCACTGCGTAACATACTTTTTATTCTGCAAAACTGCTAATTTAGAACTTCATGAATTCCAACTAACAGGAAAGGAAAATCCTCTGACTCTGATAAAGATTACTACGTGCATAGTGCATACGGATGTAATGTATTATATTATATGCAATCAACATCTTATCCTTTCTTCAACACAGTTCTTTTGGAAAACAAAATGGTAACAATAGGACACAGGACACCTACCTACGCTCAACTCATTTTTTGAGCGACTTGTGAAATAAGGAATTTTCCAATATCTCTTTTCCCAACCCGGCTTGTTTCTCTCAGGCGAGTTCACAGGCAGACTTCGCAATCATATAAAATCCGTGTGTATTTCAGAATATCTTTCTTTGCAGTAAACATAGCGCTATTCTTTGTACAAGAGTTTTACTACGTGTAACGTAGTATTTGTAAGGATAGGTCTCACTCTTCAAAAATGAAGCTTGTGGTACCCTCTTTCTGTCCATCAGCCAAGTAAGGAATAGAGATGCATAATATGTGGCATTATGTACTGTTACCTAAACGAACTCAATTGAAAAAGATGTTCCTTACAGAATATAAAATAGTATATATAGAGCTTCATTATTTTGCACTCTATCTGTATCCTTCAACAAGTAGCGTAACAATAATACTTACATGCATGCAAAGAGAATGAGAAGCACAAGGGACAGTCAAATTACTATCCACATTTCAACATCAAAACATCAATTGAACTCAACGGCAATAGCAAGGACATCCATCGGTACATAATTCTACGTTTCTACTTGGCTTTATCACACTCACATAACGTGCGGCATGTTTACCTGTCTGTCCCAATACTAAAATTCAGTATAACATTCATAAAACCACCTTCACCTTCATAAATTAGTAAATAAGTTTCGCCATATATACGGCTTAAATATTTTTTCATGGGTGCTTGCATTGCAATGTATGTTATATTTGGAATCTGTGATATTTGCGCAGTAGTTTGGCTAGTGTAACTTTTTCTAATCCTTCGTTCCAATTTCCTTTCTCCAAAATTATTATTTCGCAACAATTCCACAATAGTCCAATTGAATTGTTTAGCAAGTTGGATGCTAAAACCCTTAAAAACATCGCTTGTGGGTCACAAAAGATAACATTTGTACATTCCTCCACATCCCTACAGTCTGCTCTCCTCTTTCATATAAAACTCTGGCGTAAAAAACTGATTTTGCCATGTCATTTTTGTTAGTATAGACCGCGAGTGTGCATAAAGGTGTACTATATATGCTAAAACAAGGTTACTTATGTATGCCTATGTTGCATTGCATATTATACTGAAAGAAAACGTTATATACATATTATGCTACAGGAAAAGGAGAATAATATAGCTTTAAAAATCTAATGAGAGTTTAAACCTGTTGCTTCTTAAAAATCCTATTGGGATTTTGTACTCATGAAGAACATAAAGCTTCTTCTGCTGATCGCGAGAATAAGAGAATCCGCTATGTTGAAGGAACTTTTCATATTCATAGCGCAATCCTCTCAAAGACACATAATACATACGGCATACGGAGACCGAAGTAGAACATCACTTTAGCTGTTTAGCTAAACCATACAGAAAGAACTATCTAGCATGCTGAGTAATATGTATATCAGAACTTTCATTCATTTTGTTCATGTAAAAGGATACACGTCTTGGTGGTCTTGTCTTCTTCATTATTTTATACACTTTACCATATATTCATACGACATGACAAGAACTAGAAATGGAGTAATGTACTCCTTGTTGCAAGTCGGTAGTCGGTATTGGTTTGGTAGTAGCAAAGAAAAATCATCCCAGGAAGGGTCACAAAATGTTTTCCCTTTTCTGCTATCCACCAAGAATTGAGTAATCCGGTACACGGGAACTGTACCACTGAAAATGGTTCGCTAAGCTTTCTCCGACGTTCTTA